>PVLC010012608.1:0-30052 GCA_004027655.1 Graphiurus murinus
ATGATGTACTTACACAATCATATCAAGGTCACTCACTGATGTGAACCTGAGGGGGAGGGAGGGGGAGGGAATGGGGTGGGAATTGGGGAAGGGGTCAAATGAGAAGTGTGTGCAAATATGTTGTTAACAACTTGTACTTAACAAAGATATATGCTATGTTGCACGAATTACTACAATAAAAAATTTAAAAAAAAAAAAAGGAATTTAGAAAAACCTTTCTTACTAATATAAAGCTTGACTTTCAGGATAACTTCCTATCCTGGTTGAGTTGAAAATTTTTTTGTGGTCCATGTAATTACTTAATTTCTTTTCCTTATATTAATGATGCAACAACCTTTATTTCCTCTTCTCACTTCCTAAGGAATATGGATATTTTCAGATATCTACAAAGGATATTAAAGAAAAAAGTTTCATTTACTTCAAAAATATTATGCATATTACCTGTGGACTGAGTGACTGTTTTAGTCAATCTGGCTTGCATATGACATTAAATGAGGATAGCATTAATATAGAGATTTGGGTGTGAGGTCATAATACCCCTGTAAGCATCACCTGAAATAGAACTTGAGAATTCATAGGTGGTTCCCCTGGTCCTTGGGTGGTCTCATTAATGTTACTCTTCTCCTTGTAATACATTAGGCCCATGTCCTTTCATATATAGGGCAGTAATGGAATTTCTCTGTGTTTTGACTGTGAATGTCAGTATCCTGGTTGTGATATTATACTATAGTTTTGCAAAATGTTACCATTGGGTAAGAGTGTACAGGACCTACCTATATTATTTTTTATAACTACATATAAATTTATAGTAAAATACAAACTTTAAGTTAAAAAAAAGGTACATAGGGCAAGGTCTGAAGTGTCCCAATCACAGCAGATTTTATTCCTGAGGAACTGGGGTGCATGCTTTTCCAGCAGATGGATGAGTTCTTGTTTGCCTTCCTGCAAGCCTCCATGTGTTAAGCTACTTAGATGTTTTTCAAACTCTGTTTTTTCTGGAGGCTTCATCAAATACACATGATTAAAGCATGATGAAATGAGATTGAACAAAAAAGGCCAGATCCCATGTTAATAGACTGGATGAGGAAGTATAGCAAGGCCTGTCTATTTATATTTTTCAGTATTTCCTCCTTCAGCATACCCTCATGAGTTTGGAGCAGGACCCTTCTGAAAAGGGGGTCTTACCTACTATCAGCCAAGGTGGGTCAGAAAATATCTTCATTGCCAACTTTAAGAGAAAAATTGAGGAAGATTAGAGTTTCTATATCTACCTTGGAAAAGAAAAATTTTAATTTCTATGGCCTGTTTTGAGAGGGAGTTATAAGAGAGGAATTATGGATGAAACAAAAAAATATATCATGATATATATGCCATTGTACTATTACTATATACATAGTCATTGTCCTATAAGTCTTATTTTATAAAAGGCTCCAATATTATGATTACTGGATGCTCAGAAATGTCCTTTGGGTAGCTATCACCAAATCTTACCAATACATATAGCCAAGTAAGCAATTCACAAGTGTTTTCAAGAGATTTTTTTTTTTTTTAGTTTGGGTTGCCCAAACAAAAAAAGGAGTATTATTTGATATGTTTATGAATATACAGGGCAGCAGGGATAGGACTTAATTCAGCCAGAGAAAACACATTAACAAATTGGCTCTGTCAATGATGGCTTATGCCTAAAAGAAGTTAACTTGAATACAATCTACTGGCCATAGTCATAGAGCAATACAACGTTTTTCTTATTTCTATCAGACTGAAATTTTTCTTGGTGCAGTACTTAAACTACATAAACAGATTTGGATTATGCTAGTTGTTCTACAGTACCTCAAATTCTGCATTTTGGAAAAGGGGAGAAACAATTGGATTAATTTTTTTGTTTTGTTAATCATTTATTTTTTCTTTTTTAGTATGCTTTTATTGGTGCATTACAGTCTCACATCATAATGTAAATCATGTTGACAGTGACATACATGCACTTGGTGCCCACTCCTCGCCTTCCCATTTCCCCCTTTTCCCAGTATAGAGTACTGAGATTGACATTGGCATTTTCACATATGTGCACATAGTCGACGGTAGTAATTCCATTAATGAACCTCACTCTTCCCCCTTGTTAATCTTTTAGAATGTGTATGAATCAGACTCTTGGAAGGGAGTTGATGACTTTATCATGAAATGTTAGCATACTCATTTCTAACTTCCATTTATCAGTTAAAAAAGGTGAAGTGTTCAGGGTCAAAAACATGATTTTCTACTTACAAAGGTAATGAATCAACAAAATGAATGTGTCATTGTGGTATTTGGGATTAAATTCCAGGGTAAAGTGAGGAGATTTAATTTGTTCTTAAGCCAGTTGATTGCAATGGACTATTTCTTGGTAATCTTTGGTTACCAAGGTTAAGTAAGAAGGTAGAGGAAGACTGTTAAGAATAAGGTCATCTTCATATAGAATAAAAGTATGGGGATTTAAAATATACTTCAATGTTGACTAGGAATCATTTCGTAGCATTCTCTTGGCACTATTTAGTATTACTTTTCAATTTTTCTCTTCACAAGTCATCTTTAATAGAATATCATCATACCTCTAATTTTATGTGTGATGGAAGTTCTTAACCTTTTTCTTTTGTTTTTCATTTCAGTTCCACATTAGTTTCCCTTTAGCATATCTAAGAGATAAACTGTGTAATCAAAAGAATTGATTATGGAATGGGCTAAAATATACTTCAGCAACAAAGAATGCCCAAATCTCGGTGACTTAACACAACAAAGGCTTAATTCTCACTCATGTTACACGGCCAGAAATAATTGGCAGGATCTCTGCTGGAGCATACTCTCAGAGACACAGGTTGACAGAGGTTCCAATCTGAAGGATACTTTTATGATTGTGTGGAAAAGAGAATGTGGTAAATCATTCACTGGCTCTTAAAGCTTCCACTCTGAAGCAACACACTTCGTTCACATTTTATTGGTCAAAGCCTATCCGTAGATCTTAGAAGTTTTCTCCTAGAAGCTATATAATTTTACCATTAGGTCTATGAGCCATTTTGGGTGATTTGTGAGTCTGGTATGTTAAGGGTTTAGTTTCATTTTTTTCCCTATGTCTATTCTTAGTTGTTCCAGCACAGTTTGCTGAAAGGACTGTCTTTTTCCCATTGGATTACATTGGATTTTTTGTAAAAAATAAATTGACTCAATATGTATGGTCCATTATTGAGCTAATTGTTCTTTTTTTTATTTCTTGCGGAACTGGGGATTGAACTCAGAGGTATTCTACCTCCGAGTTCTACCCTTGACCCATTTTTTAAATTCTTTGTTTTGAAACAGGTTCTCACTAAGTTGCAGAGGGCCTCACTAAGTAGCTGAGGCTGGTTGTGAACCTGGATCCTCCTGTCTCAGCCTCCCAAGTACTGGGATTACAAGTGTATGCCCAGCTCAAGCTAATTGTTCTCTGTCTATACTTAGGCTAATGCACAGTGTTCTGATATATTGAAATAAATAACATAAATCTTGTAATTTTGAAAATTCTTTAACTTCTGTATGTTTTCTATATTTCCATATAAATGTTATAAATAATCAGATTATTAGTTATTATTAAATAGCTTGATAGGATTTTGATTAGTAATGCATTGAATCTTTGTATCAATTTTGAGAGGGGTGATTTACATCTAAATACTATTGAGTTTCCTGATATCTCTTCATCTACATTGGTTTTTAATTTCTCTCAGCAGTGTTATAATTTTAATGGGCAAATTTATTAAATGTATCCATAAGTATTTCATTTTTTCAGGTATAGCAGACTATTATTTTCCAAATTTCATCTTCTAATTGTTCATGGTAGGATATATAAATAAAACTGATTTTTAATATACTTTTATTGGTGCATTGTAGTCTCACATCATAATGTGGTTCAGAGTGATAGTAACATACATGCACAGTGCTTGGTGAGCTCCCTCCTGGCACCCTCTCCACTCCCTCCCCTTCCACATACATGATATTGAGATTGGCACTGACATTCTCACATATGTACATACTGTCCCTGGAAGTGTTTCCTCCATGAATTCTCACTCCTTCCACTAGACCACCTCCATTGTGCCACTGGAGTTTCTCCTCCATTATCTAAAGTCCCTCTTATATCCTAATTACTCCCCAGAGTCAACATATGAGAGAAAACATACGATCCTTTACTTTCGTGACTGGCTAATCTCACTTAACGTGATGATGTATATCCATTTTCTTGCAAATGATACAATTTTGTTCTTTATGGCTGAGTAGAATTTGTCTATATCCCATAATTTTGTAATCCATTCATATGTTGATGTACACCTAGATTGGTTCCATAATTTGGCTATTGTGAATTGTGCTGCTATAAACATGGATATGCATGTATCGCTATAATATTTTGATTTAAATCCATTTGGAAAGATACCCATATGGGTATCCCTATGGTAGATCCATTCCCAATTTTCTTTCCCAATTTTCTGAGGAATCTCCACACTGATCACCATAACAGCTCTACTAATTTACAATCCCAACAAGTATAGAAGAGTTCCTATTTCCCCACATCCTCACCAGCATTTATTTTTGTTTGACTTCTTTATGATTGCCATTCTAATTGGGATTAGATGGAATATCAGTGTAGTTTTGATTTGCATCTCCCTGATTGATAATGATGTTGAACCTTTTTTTCATATGTATTTATTATTAGCCATTTGTAGTTTTTCTTTTGTGAAGTGTCTATTTACTTCAGTTGTCCATTTCTTGATTGGTTTATTTGTTTTTTAAGTGTTAAGTATTTAAGTACTTTGTATATTCTACATATTAGTCCTCTATCAGAGGAATAGCTGGCAAAGATCTTTTCCCATTCTGTAGGCCTTCTCTTTAGACTCTTGTGGTTTCCTTTGATGAGCAGAAATTTTTTAGTTTAATGCCATCCCATTTATTAATTATTGTTTTAATTTCCTAAGCTTTGGCAGTCTTACTCAGGAACTTTCTACCAGGGCCTATATGTTGGAGTGTTGGTCCTGTGCTTTCCTCTAGTAATTTCAGAGTTTCTGGTCTAATTTTCA
This sequence comes from Graphiurus murinus, assembly GCA_004027655.1. Taxonomy (NCBI): domain Eukaryota; kingdom Metazoa; phylum Chordata; class Mammalia; order Rodentia; family Gliridae; genus Graphiurus; species Graphiurus murinus. The sequence goes on from PVLC010012608.1 coordinate 5,070, forward strand.
GGTCTTTGATTCTTCTTGAGTTGACTCTTGTTCATATAGGGTGAGAGGTTGGAATTTAATTCCATCTTTTACAAATAGATAACCAGTTTTGTTGGAAAGCTTTTTATTACTGTTTCAGTTTCATTGCCTGTTATTAGTCTGTTTAGGTTTTCTGTATCTTTATGCTTCAATCTTGGTAGGTCATATGTATTTAGAAATGCATCCATGTCTTCAAATTTTTCCAATTTATTGGGGTAAAAGTTTTCAAAATAGTTCTTACTAATCCTCTGGGTTTTAATGATGTCTGTAGTTATATTTCTTTTTTCATCTCTAATTTTATTAATTTGAGTCTTGTCTTTCTTTTGGTTAGTTTGGCTAAGGGTTTATCAACATTTTTATCTTTTTAAAAAAGCCAACTGTTCATTACATTGATCTTTTGTATATTTTAGTCTCTATTTCATTAATCTCTGTCTGATCTTAATTATTTCCTTCCTTCTACTGGTTTTGGAATCATTTTGATTTTTCTTGGGCTTTGAAATGAATTATTAGGTTGTTTGGGATCTTTCTGATTTTTAAAGTGTAGACACATAACTAAAAACTTTCCAATTAGAATTGGCTATATAGTGTCCCAGAAATTTTGATATGTTGTATCTAAATTCTCATTTTATTCTAAGAAATTTTAAAATATCTTCCTTGATTTTTTCTATCACTTGTTCATTGTTCAAAGTGTGTTGTTCAAACTCCATGTGTTTGTATGGTTTCTGTAGTTTTCTTCTTGCTGTTGATTTTTAATTTCATTCCATTATGAGCTGATATAATGCAAGGAATTTTGTATTTGGTAAGACTTGCTTTATGGCCTAAGATATGGTTGATTTGGGATAAGATTCCATGTGCAACTGAGGAAAAAGTGAATTTGGCTATTGTTGGATGAAATATTGTATATATGTCTGTTAGGTCCATTTGATTTATAGTATTTTTAGGGCTGAAGAGTGTTACTAAGTTTATATCTGACTGACCTGCCTATTGGTGAGAGAGATGTGTTGAAACCACTCAGTATTATTGTACTGGAGTCTATTTGAGTCTTTATGTTAAGTAGTGCTCATTTTATGTAGTCAAGTGCACTAATGTTTGGGAAATATTTACTATTAATATATATATATATATATATATATATATTTTTTTTTTTTTTTTTTTTTTTTTTTTTTTTTTTTTTTTTTTTTTTTTTTTTTTTTTTTTTTTTTTTTTTTTTTTTTTTTTTTTTTTTTTTTTTTTTTTTTTTTTTTTTTTTTTTTTTTGCAGTACTGGGGATTAAACTCAGAGGCATTCTACCTCCGAGCTATACCCCCAGCCTTATTTTTTATTCTTTATTTTGAAACTGAGTCTCGCTAAGTTGCAGAGTGCCTCACTAGGTAGCTGAGGCTGGCCACGAACCTGGATCCTCTGTTCTCAGTCTCCCGAATGCTGGGATTACGAGCGTGCGCCACCACGCCTGGCTTACTATATATTTTTGTTTGATCATTATTTACCAGCATGAAGTGAGCTTCTTTGTCTCTTCTGATGAATTTTTCCTTCAAGTCATCTTTGTCACATATGAGAGTATGTGAGAGTATGTGACCCTTGCTTTTATTGAGATCCATTTGTATGGAATATCTTTTTCTATCCTTTTACTTTCAGCCTATGGCTATCTTTGCAGTCTCTCACAAACATATAATTAGGTATTGTTTTTTAATCCATTTCACTAGTCTATGTCTTTTGAGTGGAAAATTGAGATAATTTACATTTAGCATTATTATAGAGATGTTTATTAATTCTTGCCATTTTGACTTATTTCTAATGTTTAATTCAGTCCCATTTCCATTGCTTAACTACTCTTCTAATGAGATTATGTATATTCATGAGCTCTGGAGTTTGTTTTTAATTTCTTCTGTGATTAGGATTTTAAAAGTATTTTCTCTAGTTCTGGCTTCATTGTCACAAATTCTTTCCATCTCTTAATCATGCATCATGATAAAATTCAGAGTGATAGAGGCATATAAGCACAGAGCATTCAGTGAGCCCTCCCCCAGCTCCCACCCCACACCCTCATCCTCCCTGTGCATGATACTGTGAGTGGCATTGGTAAATCTGTGTATGTATGTAATGTCCATTGAAGTGTTTCCCTCATTGAGTATCTCTCCTCTCTCCCGTCTCCCTCTGTTAGGTCCTTTCATCACTCCATTAGGGTTTCTCCTCCTTTTTCCAGAGTCCCTCCTGTGCCCCAAATTCTCCCTAGCTTCCACATATGAGGGAAAACATCCAACCTTTCATTTTTTGTGACTGACTAATCTCACTTAGCATAATATTCTCCAGTTCCATCCATTTTCCTGCAAATGCATAATTTTGTTCTTCATGGCTGAGTAGAATCCCATAATTTTGTAATCCTTTCATCTGTTGGTGGACACTTAAACAAATGACTCAATTGAAAAATAGGTAAGTGAACTAAAAAGATACTTCACAAAAGAAGAAATACAAATGGCTAATAAATATATGAAAAAATGTTGCATCATTAGCAATCAGAGAGATGCAAATCAAAACTACTCTGATATTTCACCTAAATTAGAATGGCAATCATTAAAAACACAAGTAATAATGAATGCTGGCAAAGATGTGGAGAAGTAGGAACTCTGACACATTGTTGGTGGGATTAAAAATTAGTGCAGCCACTTTGGGAATCAGTGCGGAGGATCCCCAGAAGAATGGGAAAGAACCTACTGTATGACCCAGCTATACCACTCCTGGGTATCTACTAAAAAGAAATGAAATCAGGCTACCATAGTAATGCATGTATATCTATGTTTATAGCACAATTCATAATTGGAAGTTTTTTTTTTCTCCTCTGATTCTGAAGGACAGCTTGGCTAGATATAGCAATACTGGCTGGTAATTATTTTCTTTCAGGGTTTGGAAGACATTATTTTATGCCTTCCTGGTAGAGTTTATGTTGAGAAATCAAAAGCAATTCTGATTGGCTTACTTCTAAATGTGACCTGACATTTTTCTCTTTAGGCTTTTAAAATTTGTTCTGATTGTGAGGTATTTTAATTATAATGAGTTATGGAGAGTTTCTTTTTTTAATCTTTTCTATTTGGGTTTTTGAATGCCTTCTTTATCTGGATGTTCACCTCATTTCCAAGGTTTGGGAAATTTTCTTTTATAATTTCCCTAAAAAGGCTATGCCAGGCATAGTGGAGCATGCCTGTAATCCCAGTATTTGAGAAGGATTGCAAGGTTCACAGCTAGCATCAGCATCTTAGTGAGTCCCTCCACAACTTAGTGAGGTCCTGTTTCAAAATTAAAAATAAAAAATAGGGTTGGGGTTGTAGCTCAGAGGTAGAATTACCTCTATCTCACTTTGATTCCAATGATTCTTAAACTTGGTCTCAATGTTGTCTCAGAGTTCTTGCTTATCCTGATCATGGTTACTTATTTTTTTAAAGCAATATAAAACTACTTTTGACCACTGTTTGGTCCTTTTTCAATATCTCTATCTCTTTATTGAATTTATTATTCATATTCTGTACTTCCTTAATTCATTCAGTTGTTTTTCTGTGTTCTCTTGGAATTCATTGATTTTTTTTTTTTTTGTAGTATAGTTTCCTTGCTAGTTCTTTGGTGATGATTAGTGTAATTTAATATGGTGTATATTGTGCCAGAGCTTGAGGATCTCACTTTTTCTATAGGTCTCTAATGAGTGGTATCCTTGTAGGCTAGGTAATTGTGTTGTATATAGCAGGATATATGGGTATGCCCTCTGTAATTGCTCTTCTAGACTTGAAACTCCATGTTCTAAAAGGTTGTGCGGATTTAGGTTGAGGCCCCTCATAGGTGTGGTGTCCACAGTCTTTGTGTTATTTCTCTCTGTTGTGGTTGTAGGAGCGAATGCCTGTGAGTGCAACCTGGCCTCATCACCCACAGTTCCCACTCGGGGCATGGTCGTTTGTTTGGGGTTTTTCTTTCCCCTATTCTTTATGTTAAAGTGTTGCTCAAGTGTACACAGGGTTAGGTTGTATGTGGAGCAAGGGGTGCGGTCTCTTAGCTGGGTTGGGGGTGTAGCTCAGCAGCAGAGTATCTACCCCATGAACTCATAGTATCACACGAGATTCCTAGCACCTTGGAGAGAAAGGGGCAAGTAAACAATAGCAGCAAGGTAATATGCAGCACTAAAATAAATACCAGGTGCCTTATATGACACTAACTGCTACAAAGGCATTAATGCGGGGGAGGGTCACCAATTAACAATAGCAACAACAAACAGCTATGAACTAGGTAGAGCATTAAAATATGTCACTTATGATGTCTATAATACTAGTAATGGCAACAACATGAATCGTGGGGGTAGAAATTGCATAATTATACAAAGTTTCATTATGGGAAAAGATAATGGGTGTAAGAAGGCAAAAGAAACTTTAGAATATTCAAAAGTTGAAAAGAGAAAAGTCAGAAATGAGATAGCAAGTGAAGGCCATGAAGAAGGAGGAAAAAATAAAATACCTGTGTGTGTGTATGCATGTGCACATGTAGGTGAGAAAGAGAAGGAAAAATAAGATATGACTATTAGAAGAGAAAATGACAAAAGAAACAAAAAAGATAAAAACACCCCCCCCACTAAACTTCAAAAACAAAACACAGCAAAATAATAAAAGGATAATAAAAAGAAAGAATAATAAAAATGAAACACACACACATACACACATGTACACACACATAATATATAAACCAATCAGTAAATACAGCAAGAACAACATAAAAGCTGGGTATGGTGGTATATGCCTGTAATCCCAGTACTTGGAAGGAAGATCACAAGTTCAAGGACAACCTCAGCAGCATAGCAAGATTCTCAGTAACCTGGCGAGACCCTATTTCAAAACAAAACAAAATAAAGTAAAATTAGAAAAAAGAAAAAGAGCTGGAGTTGTAACTCAGAGGTAGAATGCCCCTGGGTTCAATCCCCAGTAACACACACACACACACACACACACACACACACACACACATACTTTCTCTCTCTCTCTCAAAGAAATTGTCTCTTCTGAGGAGGTAGAAACTGTGGACAAAGATGGATATTCACTGCCTATGCCAGACTGTCCCTTCCATTTTTCTTGGTCTCTGTACCACTTAGAGAAAGGGCTGGGGATATTAAACCCTTCCTCATTTGCTGCTTATCAAGCTGCCTGCTGGAGTGGCCTGGAACCAAAGCTGGTTGAAATGGCTCTCAGCTTGCCAGCTCACTAGTACAGGGGAGGATGGAATGGGAAGTACCCATCTATTGTATTTTTGCCTGGACAGACTAGATCAATGCATTCCCAGGGCAATACAGATGATTTTTATTTCTTTTTCATATCTAATTATCTTGGCTAGAACCTCGAGTACAATGTTGAGTAGGAGTTGTGAGACAGACATCTCCGTCTTGTTCCTAATCTTAGGTGTAAAAATTTGTCTTTCACCGCTAATTGTGGTGTTGGATATGTTTTTCATATAATCTTTATCAGGCTGAATAAGTTCCCTTCTGAAATATGCCAGGCACAGAAAGACAAGTTTTGCATGACTTCACACATGTAAAATAAGAAAAAAATTGATCTCATAAAATTTGAGAACGGTGGTTACCAGAGGCCAGGGAGAGTAGGGGAAGGAGGAAAGAAGTGAAAAGACTGATCAATCTTTTATATTTATGTATGTATGCTAGTAATTTTTTAGTCATGATTTTGATAATTTGAGCCTTCCTTTTTCCTTGTCAGTTTTGCTAAAGTTTTGTCAACTTTTAAAATACTTTTATTAGCCGGGCGTGGTGGCTCACGCTTGTAATCCCAGCATTTGGGAGGCTGAGACCGGAGGATCCGGGTTTGAGGCCAGCCTCAGCTACCTAGTGAGGCACTTAATTTCTTGAGCTTTGGGGGTCTTATTGAGGAAGTTTCTACCTACCCCTATACAATGGAGTATTGGACCTATACCATATTCTAGTAATTTCAAAGACTCTGGTCTAATTTCCAGGTCTTTCATTCATCGTTCTTTGACTCTTGTGTAGCGTGAGAGGCAGGGATTTGATTCCACTTTTCTACAAATAGACAACCAATTTTCCCAACACCATTTGTTTAAAAGGCTCTTTTCTCCAACTTACATATTGTTACCTTTGTTGAAAATCAATTGGCTATAAGTGTATGGATTTGTTTCTGTGTCTTCTATTCTGTTCCGTTGGTCTATATGTCTGTTTTTGTGCCAATACCATGCTGTTTTTATTACTATATCTTTGTAGTATAATTTGAAATCAGGAATTGTTATGTCTCATGCATGGTTCTTACTGCTGAGAATAGATTTGGCTATTCTGCATCTTTTTTTTTTCTCCAAATGAAATTTAGGATATATTTCCCTAGGTCTGTGAAGAATGACATTGGTTTTTTGTTAGGGATTGCACTGATTCTGTAGATCACTTTTGGTAGAATGACTATTTTGATACTATTTATTCTGCCTATCCAAGAGCAAGGGAAATTTTTCTATCTCCTAATATCTTTAATTCTTTTCTTTAGTGTTTTATATTCTTCATTGTAGAGGTCTTTTACCTCCTTGGTTAGGCTTATTCCTAGGTATTTTATTGGTTTTGAGGTTATTGTGAATGGAATTGTTTTCTTGATTTCTTTATCAGTGGATTCATGGTTGGCATATAGAAAAGCTACTAATTTTTTTAGGTTGATTTTGTATCCTGCTACTTTGCTGAATTTGTTAACCAGCCCTAGGAGTCATTTGGTTGATTTTTTGTGTGTGTGTCTTCTAAATATAGGATCATGTAATCTGCAAATCAAGATAATTTCAGTTCTTCTTTTCCTATTTGAATTCCTTTGATATTCTTTTTTGGTCTTATTGCTCTGGCAAGAGTCTCCAGTACTATATTGAAAAGGAGTGGTGATAGTGGGCATCTTTGTCTTGTTCCTGATTTTAAAGGATTCCCTTTAAATTCCTGCAGTTTTTCCCCATTCAGTGTGATGTTTGCATTGGGTTTATTGTATATTGCCTTAATGATATTGAGATAAGTTCTTTCTATTCTGGTTTTCTGAAGTGTTTTTAACATGAATGAGTGTTGGCTTTTGTCAAATGCTTTTTCAGCATCTATTAAGATGATCATGTGATTTTTGTCCTTAGTTCTATTTATGTGGTGAAAAACGTATATTGATTTGCATTTGTTGAACCAGCCTTGCATCTCTGTGTATCCGTAGTATTTTGTTTAGAATTTTTGTATCTATGTTCATCAAGGATATTGGTCTTCAATTTTCTTTTCTTGAGGCATCTTTATTCAGTTTTGGTATTAAGGTGATACTGGCCTCCCAGAAAGAGTTTGGGAGGATTCTATCTCTTTTAATTTCATGTAATAACTTTTGAAGTATAGTTTTTCTGTAAAGGTTTTGTAGAATTTAACTGAGAATTCATCTGGACCTGGGCTTTTATTTGATGGAAGGCTTTTTATTGCTGTTTCTATCTCTCTGCTTGTTACTGCTCAATTTGGATTTTCTATAGCCTCTTGATTCAATTTAGGTAGGTTGTATGTGTCTAGAAATCTGTTAATTTCTTCTAGGTTTTCCAGTTTATTGGAGTATAAATTTTCAAAATAGTTTCTGATGATTCTCTGGATTCCCCATTCTCTGTGGTGATATTTCCTTTTTCTTTTTTTTATTTCAATAATGAGTTGATTCTCTTTTTCTTTTGGTTAGGTTGCTAAGAATTTATCAATATTTTCACCAGCCTCAGCTACCTAGTGAGGCACTCTGCAACTTAGTGAGACTCGGTTTCAAAAATAAAGAATAAAAAATGGGGCTGGGGGTGTAGCTCGGAGGTAGAATGCCCCTGAGTTCAATCCCCAGTACCGCAAAAAAAAAAAAAAAAAAAAAAAAAAAAAAAAAAAAAAAAAAAAAAAAAAAAAAAAAAAAAAAAGACTTTATCAATATTTTCAAAGAACCAGCTTTTTGTTTTGTTGATACTTTGTATTTTTTCTATTTCATTGAAATCTGCTCTGTTTTTAATTATCTCTTGCCTTCTACTGGTTTTGGAATTAGTCTGTTCTTGTTTTTCAAGGTCCTTGAGGTGTGTCATTAGGTTATTTAGTGACTTTCTGTTTTTCTTATGTGGGCACTAAGTGCTATAAAATTTCCTCTTAAAACTGCCTTCAAAGTGTTCCATAGATTTTGGTATGTGTGTTTTTATTTTTGCTTAATTCTAGGAATTTTTGATTTTTTCTCTTATTTCTTCTATGATCCAGTCCTCTTTCAAAAGTGTATCATTCATTCTCCATATATTTATGTAATTTCTTTGGTCTTTCTGTTTGTCGATTTCTATTTTCATTCCATAATGATCTGAAAAGATGCAGGGAATTATATTACATTTTTTTAATGTGCTGGTACTTACTTTGTGGTCCAGAATGTGGTCTTTTTAGAAAAGGTTCCATGAGCAGCTGAGAAGAATGTATATTCAGCTGTTGTTGGCTGGAATATTCTGTATATGTGTATTAGGTCCATTTGGTTTATAGTGTTCTTTAGGTCTGAAGAGACTCTACTCATCTTTTGTTTGGAAGATCAATCTAGTGGTGTGAGCAGTGTGTTGAAGTCTCCCAATATTATTGTATTGGGGTCTATTTGAGACCTAATATCACAAAGAGTTTGTTTTATAAAAGTGAGCCCACCCACATTTAGAGCATAAATATTTAGTATCATTATATCTTCTTGGTGGATTGTTCCTTTTACTAGTAATAAGTGACCTGGTTTGTCTTTTCTGACAAGCTTTACCTTAAAATCTGCTTTTTCAGATATGAGTGTTGTTATCTCTACTTGTTTTTGGTCTTCATTTGCATGGTATCTCTTTTTCCACCCTTCCACCTTTAGTCTGTGAAAATCTTTGCCTATAAGGGAAATTTCTTGCAGGGCAGCATACAATTATATTATGTTCTTTAATCCACATTGCCAGTGCATGCCTTTTAGTTGGGGAGTTTAGACCTTGACTTTCAATGTTGTTATTGAGAGATGGTTTTTGTTTCCCGTCATTTTGAGTTATATTTTCTGTTTTATATAGTATTATTTCTCCTCCTCTTAGTTGCCCACCTGCAGGAATTCACTCTTTCTCTGGTTTTGGTATTTATTTATTTTTCTTCTTTGTGTTTTATTTCTTTAAGTGTTTTCTCTAGTGTTGGCTTGGTAGTCATGAATTCTTTTAGTTTTTGCTTGTCTTGGAAGGTTTTTATTTCTCTGTCAATTTTGAGTGATGTCTTTGTTGGATATAGCAGTTTTGGTTGGAAGTTATTTTCTTTCAGGATTTGGGGTACATTTAAATTTTTTTTCCCACAAAAACAACTTTAGATTTTGTTTGTTTTCTATATCATTTTTCTATTTTTAAAATTAATTTCAACTCTAATCTTTACAATTAGATTATTGACTTGAGATCTCTCTTGCTCTCTCTTTTTAGTGGGTTCTAAGGATTAAACATAAGACCTCATGGATGCTAGGCAAATGTTTTACCACTGAACTATGTCTCCAGTCTTCACCCCAACCCCCTTTCTATGGTACTGGGGATTGAAGCTAGGTGTATTCTACCTTACACTCCCAGCCCTTTTTATATTTTGTTTTTTTGAAACAGGGTTTCCCTAAGTTGATGGAAATCTTTGGTAAATTGCCGATGTCTGACCCTTTTTATTTTATTTTGAGACAAAGCTTCACTTAGTTGCCCATGCTGGTCTTGAACTTGTGATCTCTCTGTCTCAGCTGAAGTACTGCTTCAGTCAGCAAGGTTGCTGTCTCTCTTTGCTGGGGGGGGCATTCTACCTGTAAGCTATACCCCTAGTCCTTTTTTACTTTTTTGTTTTGAGACAGGGTCTTGCTAAGTTGCTGGAGGTCTCACTACATTGCTGAGGCTGTTCTGGAACCTACAATTCTCCTCTCTTAGCCTCTCAAGTACTGGGATCTCTTTTTAAATATAGGCAATTACAACTATAAATATTCCTCTGGTTACTGCTGTTGCTAAATGCTATAGATGTCAATATGGTATATCTTCATTCTCATTTATTTCAAAATGTTTTCTAATCTTTTGATTTTTTTCTTTCACCATTGATTGGTTTAAGATTGCACTGTTTTCACATATTTGTAAATTTCCCAAACTCTCTTCTGTATGGATTTTTCAATTTCGTTTGTTGTTGGAAAGCATTCTTTGTATGATTTCAACCTTTTAAAATTTGTTCTGCCTTTTATATCACTGAGCATATGGCCTGTCATGGAGAATGTTCCATGTGCATTTGTGAAGAATGCCAGTTCTGCTACCATGGGGAAGAGTGTTCCATAGATATCTTTTTGGTCTGGTTGATTCATAATGTTGTTCACCCTTTAATTTCTTTGCTGATCTTCTGTATGGTTGTTGTATCTATTATTGATTAGGATATGGAACTATTTTGAACTATTGTTTTTGAATGGTTTATTTTGCCCTCAAATTTTCATGGTTTTCCCATCATATATTTTGAGACTTTTCTTAGGTGCATATGTATTCATAATTGTTATAGGTTCTTGATGGGCCAACATTTTATTATTCTAAAATGTCCTTCTTTGGCTTTAGTAACAATATCTGTCTTGAAGTAGGTTTTGTACAACATTAATGTAGCTACTCCTGGTCTCTTGGTCACAGTTGGCTTGCTATATATTTTCCTACTCCGCATTTACCCCAGCAGTTTATAACTCTGCCTTATTCTTCACTTCCTTTTTGTGTAGTGCCTCCAGGTCAACAGAAGTTAGAACTTAGGGCATTTTCCAGGTCTTTCTTGAGCATACTCATAGCCCTAGGCCTATGTGTGGTCTTCTGTGTTAGAGCTTTTCAAAGCCCCTGTGGACATGTCATTTCTCAGATTCTTTTAAAGCCTTTTCATTAGTTTATTGTTTGTCCCAGCTGTTCCCATTGCCTCTGGCAGCTTGGATGTTAACACATTTGGGAAATGCTTTCCAGGGAGAGATGTTTAGTACTGGACAATTTCAAGTGGGGTCAAATAAAGGCAAGCATTTTGAATGGAGCCTTCCTTCCTGAGATCCACCACATAGGCTAAATAATAGTAATTCTTTGATAACGAGGTCTCTTCTGTTCCCTATGTTATTGGTAATGTAAGCTGTAATTTCTTATAGCTCCTTCCGAATTGGAAAATATGGTATGGGACTAGTGTAAGTTGAAGCAAAGCATTTTTTTCTTCTTGAGAAAACATTTTTTTAAATTAAATGCTGCCTGGGTTTTTGGAGGGCTTTTGTTAATTTTTGGAATTCTGAAAAGGTTGTTTTTTTCTATTTTTGCTGGTTGTTTTTTTTTCTTGAGGGACAAACTTTTGGAGGTCCTACTGCATTTCCATTGATGTCACTCAAATCAATTTTGATGTTTGAGCTCCACTTAAATGAACTTCCCCCCAAAATGATTCCACTATTGTTATAACATTGCAAAATGTTCACTTAGTTATCATTATTATATTTTAATATATTAAAAAATGTATGGAAACTTATTTTGTCTTTTGTCTTATAAGTACTTCTACCATATCCCTCAATTATTTCTCTTGGTTCTCAAAGCCTAAAATATTTACTATCTGGCCCTCTAAGAAAAAGTTTGCTACCTCTGGCCTGTTCCAAGGTCTAGAATTTTTTGCTGGTGTTTTTCTAGAAATTTTATACCTTTAGATTTTATATTTAGATCTGTGATCTATTTGGAGTTTTTAAGCATATACTTCGAGATATGGAACCAACTTCATATTTTTCCATATATGTTTATGCAATGGTTACATCACAATTTGTTCAAAGGCTGCTTTTATCTACTGTTATCTTTGCACCCTTGTCAAAATGCTGTCTGTATTTGTGTGAGTTCATTTGTTTTGTGCTCTATTCTTTTCTATTGTCTATCTTTATGCCAATACCATGCAGTTCTGTTTACATAGATTTTAATTCTTGAAATTAGGTAGTATACATACTTCAGCTTTATTATCTTTTTCCAGAATTGTTTTGGCTATTAACATTACGGCTATTAATTGTTTGGTCTTTAACATTTCTGTATGAAAGTTAGAATTAGCTTGTCAATTTCCACAAGAAAGCATTGTTGACATTTTCATTGGGATTGTGTCAAATCTATAGATCAAATCAGGAGAAATGTCATCTTAACAATATTAAGTTTTTGGATCCACAAGCAGAGTATTTCATTCCATTTATATAGGTCTTTGATTCACTCAGAATATGTCATTTCTAATGCTAGGGCCCTGGATCTTAAGGACTACACATACTGCAAATCTAAAATGGGGATAAAAAGGAGAATATGAGCTCTGAGTCTTAGGCCAGGCTGGTTGTCCTTAATTTTAAATTTCAGCTAACTGTGATCTTAGAGAACTCTCTATGCTTTGGTTTAATATCTAGAATATGTGGAAGTAATGGTACAGGATTAAAATGAGTGGATATATAAACATTTTAGGATAATGCCTGGCAGAGATTAAGAACTACGTGAAGATTGACTTTTGTATGTTATGATAAGGAATTCATGTATACATAATTTGACTAATACTTTTAGTACTGAAGATGGGCGTGCCTAAGATCTTTTTACCATATAGCCATATAGGGGCAAATAAAAATTAAAGACATAGCGAGTGGTAATAACAGCAAAACGTTTTTGTAATAAGCATAATCTTTAAATTTGTAGGGTAAAGATGAGGTTAGATGACATAGTAAAATTTTTTGATCTCTGTGGATAAGAACAGTTTTATAATAACAGTTTATATTTGTAAAGTGCGTTTACCCTTTAACCACTTCACCTCTATTATTTGAGCACATGACCACTATGGCTGGTTTTAAAACTACTCCAGTCATGGAAGAGAGACTCTAGGTTGTTAGCCAAATACTATGACTTGGGCTATTTCTCATTTTAATGTTTAAATAAACATAAAGATTCTTAACTTTACTTAATGAGTGCTTTGTATATAATAACCGACTAATAGACTCTGTGATTTATAGTGTATGTAGAATAATTGTTAAGACTACAGGAATCTGAAGCCAGACTGACTGGGTTCAACATTTGCCTTGTTACTCTCTAGATGGGTAACTCTGAGCAAGTTACTTTACTTTTTGTGCCTCGGTTTCCTCATCTGTAAAATGAAGTATTGTATGATAATTCAATCAGTAATACAGGTTATGTTTATAAACTCTTAGCTATTATTAGTAGTAGCATTTTGTTATTTGTGTTTATTATTACAAAAATACCATTTTTCTGGTTATGAAAGTGATACTTGTTTACTATAGAACACATAAACAACTCTCAAAAAGGAAAAGAAAATAATTTATAATCCTGTGCCCTGAGTAATTCTATTAACCCTTTAGTTTATATATCTCCAGACTATTTTCATTATTACAATGTATGCTTACTTTATGTTTCACAAAAGTTATGAGCTCACACTTTACATATTGGTTTTGTATTGGTTGTTTCAGGTATAAACTTCTGAAAAATAAATTTTGGGCTATGAATGTATCTCACTCCAGATGTTGCTAATTATATGGACACAGTCAAGTTTTATTAACTTCTTACACCTCAGTTTCTTCATCTGCAAAATGAGAGGACCATTGATATAGTATGTGACATAGTACGTGTAAAGGTCTTAGTAGATACTAGAATATCACTGTTATTATCTCTGTATTACATAGATAAAATTGAGAAAAAACTTGTGTCATATCCACTGCCCACTTGTGCCAGGGCAATGGAGTAGACCGCAGACAGGCTGAAGTAAGTGTCCAGGGACATCAGAAGACATATTGGAGAAAGCTTACAAGAGACCAGTAACTGCTCCAAGAAGAATTCAGTGGTGACAGGCTGACATCACCTTTGACCCTCACGATGCTTTGCCAAATAGCTCTTCCTTGTGGTATTTGTCTAGTGGTAGCTGGCTGGATGAGTGACACATGTCTTTTCCACTGTGCCCTCAGTTCTGTGCCCATCCCCACTCAGAGAGGGAGTCAGGCTGTCAGGCTGTGATATCATCAGCCTCAGTTTGCTTAGTTTTCTTGTACGACCAGAATCCCAAAGGGCAATGCAAGAAACAGATTTCTACAGGTAATACTAACTTGCCCTAGTTCTCAGTACACATAAGAGAAAGCCAATGTCCTTCCAGATAATGTGTATTTGGACTTTTCAGCCGAGGCTTACTCTCAATGATCCCTTAACTTGGCTTGGTTTTGGGGAACAGTAAGTGAGCATCTAGCGACATAGTGTTTTACCATTCCCTACACAACTTGGAAGTACAAAGTATAATGGAGACAGGTGGTAGGTGAATTTTCCATGGATAACAAGCAGGGTCAAGGAATTATGAAACATGCTTATTTTCTGTAAGAAATGGTTTCATATTAGAGTTTTTATATAGTTGCCAAACCTGTATAAGTGCCTAGCAAATTTTGATGGAATAGAAGCTAAACATGTTGGCTAATCAAACAGTATGAATTATTGTATTATTTCAATTTGAGCAACTGTAAAATCAGTGAGCATAAATATTCCTTTAGACATGAAGGGAACAGGTAGGAGCTGGGGCTGTTGGAGCATGCTTGACATAGGATTGGGAAAGTGGTGGGGAGGTTTGTGCCAAGCAATCATAGTTATGGGGGAAGCAGGGTATTGAAGAGAAGAAAAGAAGAATGTAGATGGAATTCATTTTGCTCAGAATTTCAGTAGATGCAAATGCCTTGGCTCCTCTCCAATTCTAGGTGCTAGTAGCTCTGTGCAAGAATCTCTTCTGTATACTCAAGAATCTCTTCTGTAGTGAGGTACTCCGCAACTTAGTGAGACCCTGTTTCAAAATAAAGAATAAAAAATAGGGCTGGGGGTGTAGCTCGGAGGGAGAATGCCCCTGGGTTCAATCCCCAGTACCGCAAAAAAAAAAAAAAAAAAAAAAAAAAAAAATCTCAAGAATCTCTTCTGTATACTCAGGTCTCAGGCAAGATACTTGCATAGAGGAGAGAGAAATTTTTGTAATAGAAGGGCAGGAGGTTAATGGATATCTATTTTAGAAATCAATTGTTTTTTAAAAAAATCTGAAGAATTTCTAAGAGAATAATGACCACTATTTATTAAGTGATTTCTTTGTATAATGCATCATTCTAATCTGTTAGAATATTCTTAACTAACATTAACTTTAATCTTCATTCCAATGCTATAAGATAATGGTTATTGTTATTCTTATTTTCATAAGGAGAAACTGAAGCACACATAAATTAATAAACTTGCCCTGAGACATATAACTTATAAGTTAAAGGCTTGAATGTGACTTGTTTCCAGAGCCACACTCCTAACTATAGTGTCTTTCAAGAGTTTCAGAGGTCTTCTTTTTTTCTTTTAGAGTACTTTATTAGAGCTAAAATGAATTAAAATATTTTTTGTGCTAATAGCATGGGCAGAATAAGATGCTTAAAATATAATAATGAATTTTTACTTGAACTAAACAATTTTAGGATATTACATTGTTTTATTTCTTCAGTATTTATTCTATTTTTAAATTTCTTATTATAGCAATCATTTGTTTCTTACTTATTTATTCAATTTATCAGACTATTACTGTAAATAAACTACTGTCATAAGTTAAATTAAATTATTACTTAATAGATTTCTAACATTATTACTAATAAGTTACTATTGTAAATTATTATTTCAGAGGTCTTCTTGAAGGAGGACAAATTCCAATGTGATTTGAGGATTAGGGGTATGGCAGATACTACTAGTTGCCCAGTCTAATATCTATTTTTCTCTTCCTTCTTAGTAATTGAATACCATTTTAATTCAGCATATTACTTTACAGATTTAAAAAACAAAAATAAAACACCTTCCCTTGCAGTTAGACATAGCCATGATGATTAACTTGTAGCCAACAGAATGTAAGTGAAAATCTTCTATGGGACTTTTGGGAAGAGTCATTAAAAAGAAGATCTGCTCTTAGTGTTTTTATCTTTTTCTTCCTGCTGCTCTCTTGAAATCTCTCAGTTACCTGAAGCTCCAGCAGATGTTCTATACCATGAGGTGTTGGAACCCTGGAGCAATTATGGACTGGCTACTTCTCTACTACATTTATGGACTTCATTTAGAAGAATGAGAAATAAATTTGATCTTATTTAACCAACTATTATTTTGGGATTTTATTTTAGTTATAGCTAGCCTAATCTTGACTAATACAGAAGGAAATGGTTTTGTTAAGGGACAACACAGCTATAGGTACTTTCTGAGATTGACCAAATGATTCAACCTCTATCACTCTGGCCTTATGTTCTCTCCCTACCTTGCAAGATTTTCTTCTACTTGACTTTGAAGTGTTGGAGTTTCTTAGGTCTCAATTGTAAGGCTGTCTCTTTTCTGAATTTTTTTGTTGTTGGTGGTGATATTATCCATTCCCAACACTTGATATAAAATTTCTATGTTGCTGATCCTCAAATTTATATCTTTAGCATAGATTCTCCTTGTACATATATAGCTGTCTCCTTGATTTCTCCTCTTGGGTATTCACAGGAACTTTAGAATGAATATACCCATGAGGTGTGGCAGCACACACTCGTATTTCCAGTAATTGGAAGGATCAGAAAGGAGGATTGCAGATTCATGGCCAGCCTCAGCAACTTAGCAAGGTCATCAGCAATTTAGTGAACTCTATTTCAAAAAAAATAAACATAAAAAGGCCTGGGGTTGTACCTTCAGAGGTAGAATGCTCCTGGGTTCAATCCCCAGTACCAAACAACAACAACAACAACAACAAAACAAAAAGCCCAAAACCAAAACCCAAAAAACAAACAAATAAAAATAATTTAAGACTATACCTCAAATTGGATGTTTACCTCTATATCGTGTTGATGCTTGTTCTTCCTTAAATCTAAGTAAATAGTACCATCATTCAAGCCAGAGACCTGGAAATTATCTGAGATTCTCTCCTCTTCCTTAACATTCACCCTCCTTATTGAAGCTGTCCACATTTCTCCATCTCTACTGCCATTATCTTAGTGAAGCCACCATCATTTCTTGAATAAACTACAACAGCATCAGATTGATGCTTTTTCTTCCTGCCTTCCAACCCATTTCCAAGTACCAGGGAGAGTGGATGGTCTATTATCAATGTAAATAGGTTCAGCTGAAAACATGTGACTGGTTTCTCATTGTATTTATAAATAAAACTTTGGCCATGAATTACAAGGTCTTACATGTTCTATACTCTGGTGTTTACATTGCTAATCTGAATGTTATTCCTTTTCTCATTAGTCTTCATCTGCTGTTGTCTTCTCACAGGTCTTTCAGCCTTAGCACCTTTGCGTAGGTCATTAACATGCAGTGCTTTTTTTTCTGTTAGTTTTCAAATGATTATCTCTTTTTAAACCTTCATGTTTCAGCTTAAGTCCTCAGAAAGCCCTTCCATAGCTATCCCATCTAGAAATAATTCTCCATGTAGGGACTCTTATTTCCTGGTATGGTACAATATTTATTTATTTTTAATGTGCTTTTATTGGTGCATTATCATCTCATATCATAAGGTAAATCATGTTGACATTGACATGCATGCACACAGCACTTGGAGCTCCCCCTCCCCCACCTCTGTCCTTCCCATACAGAGGACTGAGACTGATACTAGGATTTTCACATATTTACACACAGTCGATGTTAGTATTTCCAATAATGAACCTCAGTCTTCCCCTTCCCCTTCCCTTAGACCATCTCCCTGGTTCCACTGAGGTTTCTCCTCCATTATCTGGAGTGCCTCTGGTATCTCAGTTACTCCCTAGCTTGCCCATTAAAGAAAACCTGTCCATTCACTTTCTGTGACTGGCTAATCTCACTTAACATAATGTTCTCCAGGTCCTTCCATTTTCTTGCAAATGACATTCTTTATTGCTGAGTAGAATTCCATTGTGTATATTTCCCATAGTTTTGTGATCCATTCATCTGTTGATTGACACCTGGGTTGATTCCATAATTTGGCTATTGTGAATTGTGCTGCTATGAACATGGGTACGCGTATATTACTGTAGTTCTCTAGTTTCAATCTCTTTGGAAAGATACCCAGGAGTGGTATAGCCAGATCATATGGTGGATCCATCCCCAATTTTCTAAGGAATCGCCACACTGATTTCCATAGCAGCTGAACTAGTTTGCAATCCCACTAACAATATTTATTTTAACCTTTTGCACTATTTCTTTTACCTTGTAATCGTGTGTGTGTGTGTGTGTGTGTGTGTGTGTGTGTGTATGTATGTGTGTGTGTGTGTGTGTGTGTGTGTGTGTGTGTGTGTTAGCAGGCATTGAACCCAGGGACATTTTACCTCTGAGCTACACCTCCAGCCTTTTTTATTTTTTAAATTTTTAAACAGGATCTTGCTAAGTTATTGTGTGCTGGCCTCAAACCTGTGATCCTCCTGTTTCAGTCTCTCAAGTACTGGGATTACAAGCATGTACCACTTTGTTTGACAATTATATTTTATTTCTTATTTATTTACCTGCTTATTGACTATCTCTTGTTTAGACTATAAACTTTATGAGTAGAAACATTATGACTTTTATTTACTGTAATATAACTAACAAATTATGATCATCTACTACCATACAACCAGTGCCTATTGGCACTATTTATTGAATGAATGAGTGAATGAATACATCTGAGTGTCTGTAGGAATTCTAGAGAAATCTATGAAATGGGGGGGGGGGTAGGTGGAGAAATCTATTGGTCGTATTAGACAACATTTGTGCTGGATTGGGCAGAATACATTTGATAGCCTGGAACTTTTGTTTGCACTAATTCACTACAGAGAAATGTAACTGAGGGTTGAGTGGTCTTAGAGACACACCTCTGTTAAGTCATTTCTAGAGAACTGGGTTACACAGTGGCCTATTTACAGTGCAATTGCAGTCTGGCAAGACCAAGTCCATGGCCAGCCATCTGGGTCTCAGGTCCTTCTTTAGCTCTGGACCAGTGAGACAAAGCACTCCTGTCTTTCTAAAGCTGATGAAGAACAGACTTCTTCCCTGGAATGGAGCCGAATGGTAATGTGCCTCTAAGGACTACACTGAGTAAACCTTTAGAGCAAGGTGCAGTCAAAGCTGATTAAAATCACACGGTTTCATAACACTGTTTACAGGCAAAGACATCTACCAGGAAGCTGTGAAGAAAGAGAGCTGGCTGCACATGAACAGCAGCTTGGATCTCTCCTCCTACCCCCTTGAGCTGTTTGTTTAGTATGCAAGGAAACAGATTTCCTGGTTTGTCTGTTAAAAATTCAGCTTCCCCTTCTTGTCTGACTTACTGATAAGATACCTGCTGATGTCTCACAGTTTTCCACTTTGCGATGGAAAGTTGAGATAAAACTCCTGTTTCTCTTTGGTTTCCTTGGAAGAAAAGATTCAGTGATAATTTAGGAAAATTGAGAAAAAGAGAAACATACTTCAGAGAAGTTTTCAGTATGTTACCAACATATATAAAGTTTCCGTTCTGTCTTTGAGGGATGAGTCTGTGTCTCCACGAAGCTGTCCACCGGTGTTTCAGTTTTCACTCTTTTCTGAGTGGCATGAAAAGATGGCTCTTCCTGGAACTTAAAGAAGGGTTCAGATAATGACTGTGTTACTTAATCATTTGAGGACTTCAGGCAAATCACTTAGCATCTTTGAGCCTCATTTCCTTATGTAAAATAGAAATAACAGCTGCTCTACTTACCTCATAGGGTTGTCTTAAGAATTCAATAAAAGAGTGGATATGAAAATATTTTGTATCCTGTGAAACTCCTTGCAAATGTAAAGCGCTATTGTCTTTGCCAAGACTTCCCTTCCCTTTTGTAAAGAAAATGTTGATATTTTCCAACCATGACTCAATCATTTCTCTAGGGCTACACTTGTTCCCAGACAGAATAGGTGTCAGTCTCTATGACGCGTTTTAGAGGAAAATGAAGAACCTTCGTTCTTTTAAGTGACCTTCCAGCCTTCAAAAAGAGGAAGGCTGGTTCATGCAGAACTCTTTTCCTTATCCTGTCTCTTTTATCAAGACCTCTTTGAAATGACAAACTTCTGATAAAAAGCATTTATGGGGTTCAGAATGTGTTATTTCAAAATACCATATTGGCCTTTGAGAAAGTAACAGAAGTCCCTGTCTAAATTTCATTAGGACAGTTTTAGTGATTTAGGTATAGGTCAAGTATAGGTCAGATTATAGGACAATTTTTTATAATTGTTATGGAATAATATCCAGATAATTTCAGATAGTATGAATATTCATGATCATCAGGGATACATAGAGAAGATGAGACTTTATTCTTTGTATATGAATCTGTTAATTTCTTCCACACTTTCACTCTACTTATATATACCTCAAAACATAGAAATATGATTTGCTGATTATATTTTTATACTAACATAATTTATATTAATTTTTGTAAGAAGTAGCAGGGATTTAGGTTAATCATTTTCACTTAGTGACTGCCCCCACAGTGAAATGAGCACTTTGACACTCAGTGGAAATTGGTTGTGAGCAACAAGGTTAGCTTTAGCAGCCAGTGTGACTTCCATCCTGTCCATCCCTGTCCCCAGCCCCAGACTTAAGATTTTACCCACTGTGAAAATGCAAACAGAGCAGACTCTTTCCCCAGTGACAGGGCCAAGAACCTAAACAACTGTTTGACAGGACAAGTAATAGTTAAGAATATAAGACAGGAAGATTTCTCAGCCAGCCTCAATAACTTAGCAAGGCTCTCCTCAACTTAGTGAGACCCTGTTTCCAAACAAAAAATTAAATAGGGCTGAGGGCGTAGCTCAGAGGTAGAATGCCCCTGGGTTCAATCCCCAGTAACACACACACACACACACACACACACACACACACACAAAGAATATGAGGCATTATTAGACAAATATATTGAAGTTTTAGTAACCTATAAAAGTTCTTCTGTATAATATTAAAGTCAAGAAAATAAATCAATGAACAGTCAGTAATATTTCATCCACTTGATATTAATAATAATAGATACTTTACAAATAATTTTCATCCACTACTGTTTGTTTCTTAGAAAATTTTCAGAATCTCTAAGTTCCACTATGATGTAAAAAACATCTGGTTTTAGCTGGGTGTGGTGATGCATGCCTGTAATTCCAGTACTTGGGAGGCTGAGACAGGAAGATAACAGGTTTGAGGCCAGCCTTGGGAACTTAGTGAGACCCTTATCAACCTAGAGAGACCCTTTAAAAAAAATAGGGCTGGGGTGTGGCTCAGAGGTAGAATCCTCAATACCAAACTAACCAACCAACCAACCACAAACAAACAAAAAATATACAAAGGTAATATTTCTTTTGTGATTGATGCCTGTCTGAATGCCTTTCTTGTCCAGAGTTGTCAACTCCGTCTCCAGGTTCTATTTAGTACCACAATATACCAAAATAGGTATCTGACATTCATTTAGGTTTACATATTTGAATTAACTAAGTTGGTACTTCCTAAGTTATATCCTCAACCCAAAATTCTATGGCCAGGGGTCTGATCACTGCAATTTACATTAAAAAATGCCAGTAGCTTTTATATATAACTCAACTTCCTCCCTCCTAATAGAAATAGAAGTGCAATTCCAAGGCCCATTGGTACTTTTTCTCAGATTCCTTAATCTCCAAAAGGAGATCAAAGCAAATATTTTTATTGCAACTGTGTCATACACGCCATCTTTTTATTCAGAACCACTATTTTCTTCTTTTTCTACTTATTTCTAATAGCAATGACATACATTTTTTTGCACTTAGGAATTCAAATTCTCATGATTGCTAAAAATGTATACTGGAAGGAGAGCATAGGTCCAACACTCCAACATATGGGCAAGATAGAAACTTCTCAACAAGACCCCCAAAGCTCAGGAAATTGAAACAAGAATTAATAAGTGGGATGGCATTACACTAAAAAGTTTCTGCACATCAAAGGAAACCATCAAGAGTCTGAAGAGAAAGCCTATGGAATGGGAGAAGAGCTTTACCAGAAATATTACTAGTCCCTCTGATAAAACATTAATATCTAGAATATACAAATAACTTAAAATATGTTACACTAAAAAAACCCAAGTAACCCAATCAAGAAATAGGCAACAAATTGAATAGACACTTCACAAAAGAAGAGATACAAATAGCCAATAGGTACATGAAAAAATGTTCAACATCATTAGTAATCAGGGAGATGCAAATCCAAACTACACTGAGATTCCATCTAACCCCAATCAGAATGACAATCATCAAGAAGTCAAATAACAATAAATGTTGGTGAGGATGTAGGGAAATAGAAACTCTTCTACACTGTTGGTGGGATTGCAAATTAGTTCAGCCTCTATAGATACCAGTGTGGAGATTCCTTAGAAAATTTGAATTGGATCTACTATATATGATCTGGCTATACTATTCCTGGGCATCTTTCCAAAGAGGTTGAAACCAGAGAACTACAGTAATACATGCATATCCATGTTCATAGCAGCACAATTCACAATAGCCAAATTATGGAACCAACCTAGGTGTCCATCAACAGATGAATGGATTACAAAACTATGGGAAATACACACAATGGAATTCTACTCAGTAATAAAGAAGAACAAAATTATGTCATTTGCAAGAAAATGGAAGGACCTGGAGAACATTATGTTAAGTGAGATTAGTCCATCATAGAAAGTGAAGGGTCATGTGTTCTCTCTAATAAGCACAAGCTAGGGAGTAATTGGGATATCAGAGGGACTTGAGGTAACGGAGGATAAACTGCAGTGGAGCCAGGGAGGTGGTCTAAGGGAAGGGGAGGGGAAGAGTGAGGTTCATTAAGGGACCTACTACCATCAACTGTGTGTATATATGTGAATATACCAATGTCAATCTCAGTAGTTTGTATTGGGAAGGGGGGGAAATGCGGAGGTGGGGGAGGGGCTTCTAAGTGCTGTGTGCATGTATGTCACTGTCAACATGATTTCCATTATGAGGTGAGACTGTAATGCACCAATAAAAGCACATTATAAAAAAAGTATACTAGAGATTAGAATTTTTGTTAAAAGAAAATTGCTGTTGGAAAAGATTCCTGCACTCAGACGAAGGTAATACATTTGGTGTTTTTGAAAGTTTCCATATTTCAGGGAGGTTAAGATTGTTATGAGATTGTCCTCTGGGAGAAATTTTGGATGGAGTGGCGGTAAGAGTGGGAAATGCAAAAGAGCAAGAGGACTCTGGTGATGCCTGTCCACTGGATCAGGAGTTTATGCAAGGGAGTTGGAGGTGGTATGAGTTGAAAGGCACTAGAAACACTGAAGATAAACTATTAATTGAAAGAAATATAAATCTAGTTTTTTTTTGTGTGTGTGTGTGTGTGTGTGTGTGTGTGTGTGTGTGTGTGTATGTGTATGTGTATGTGTACTAGGGATTGAACCCAGGGGAAGGGGAATTCTACCTCTGAGCTACACCCCAAGCTCTATTGTATTTTTTATTTTGAAACAGGATCTCACTAAATTGCTGAGGCTGGCTGCCAACCTGTGATCCTCCTGTCTCAACATCCCAAGTACTGGGCGCATGCCTGGCTAAAGTCTAGGTTTTAATAGCAAACATTTCTTATTATGGAATTGTGAATAAACCATTTGTAGTCTTTTGAGAAATTTTTCAAACAAGATTAGATCACACTACTTTTTTAAATGGTTTGGCTTATGTGTAATACTGTGTAGAGAATACTGGAATAAATGAGCTATACACTATGATCCTCAGTGAATAAAGAAATACTTTAGAATAAAACAGACCACTTTCAGCCAATGTGTCTTTTAGAAAAATAGTATCTGAGTACTTTATTTTCTATTTTATTCATTTTAAATGTTAGCTTGGCATATACTACACAGATAATACAAGTTGTTTTTAGCAGAATTGTGAATATGAGATTATTTTCAATCTAGAATCTTTCAGTAGTTTAAGTAAAAGCCTATGTTTGCTATTTCCCTTCTTTTTATTAGTTTTTATAGCTCTGTTCTTTATTCATGACTGACCATCCTTATTTTAGGTCTCTCTATTTCTGGGCTTAATAATTTTATTCTGAAGCTTTTTCATTACCACAATAAGAGAAATATTATTGTGTCAGGAGGTCAGATAGATGCAAGCAATAGGTCTATGTAAAAAACTAAACAAGGATTATATATACTTGATACTCTTCTATTAAGGAAGTCATATCAGTTTGCCAACTGTTTGTCTACTGAGGACCCAAGAAACTTGAGCACTAAGTTAATCAGAGTTATATTTTCTTTGTTTCTGTCTCTCAAAAACTCTATGTAGGTGCCACAGCAGACATTTATACTCAAGGGTCATTAGAAAAGGCAAACAATAGTATCTGGTGATTATCTATAATTATATGAATAAAATATTTTATAATCTTCTTGAACTATGGTGTATGGTCCTAGATTTTGCTGGGCTAAATTTAAATGCAAGCACATCCTGAGAGATGCAGATACAAGGACTCATTAGGATAGCAAGTGCTAGTTGATATTAATGGAGAAGTCAGTAATGACATTACAGATATCTTGAGAGACCTTGATGTTTTTTCAGTCCTTCAAGTCAGGTTAAAACGTTCAGGATGGTTTCAGTGGCAAGAGTATTTTATTTTAAGCTGAACCAAGTTCCACATTCATCAAGATTCTCTGGTTTCTTCTTTGTTTCGACTTCCGAAACGGAGATCTGATCTTCTTTCCCTATTTGCATTATTTGGTGAATGTTCAGTTGTAATCTGTAGTCAATTTTCTGCCGCTGTCTTCCCTATTGATCATATCCTTAGACTTCTTTCTTCCCACAGGAGCTCTCAGTTAGACTTGATAGGTTTTTCTCATCCTTACTTCAATAAGTGGCCTGCTTGGATAGCTTGGAAAATTTGTTGGCCTGGATTCTTCTCTGAGTTCCATTGTTTTGAAAGGCTTGTTTCCTCCGTTTATGCTGTTCCCTTAGAGTTTTCCTAGATAAAATGAAAC
>PVLC010012608.1:30152-43955 GCA_004027655.1 Graphiurus murinus
GGCACTAGGGATTGAACTCAGGGGCATTCTACCTCCGAGCTATACCCCCAGCCCTATTTTTTATTCTTTATTTTGAAACCGAGTCTCACTAAGTTGCGGAGTGCCTCACTAGGTAGCTGAGGCTGGCCGCGAACCCGGATCCTCCGGTCTCAGCCTCCCGAATGCTGGGATTACAAGCGTGCGCCACCACGCCCGGCTTAAAATGAAACATTTTTAACTCATACAATTCACTCACAGAATTCTGATCCAAAACCTTATCTTGGAAAAATTATCTTCATATTCCAGTTAAAAGGATATTCCCTTGAAGGACTCTTTAGTAGGTCTGTCTTCAGGCTTTGGAAATACCAAGTGCTTGTAGTCCTTTCACAGGACCACCCTGGAAAGCTTCTTTTAACGAGAAATCAGTCACTGCTATACTTCCCAAATCGCATAGCCATGTCTGTGAATTTCATTGCTGTCATCTAGAATTTTAATAGATAAGCCATGGGAAATCTATTAGACACCTGGACACTTAAGAATCCTTTGAAAATTGATCATTCATTTGTGAGATCTCTGGACATGGTCTATTAACTACCCAACTTCCTTCCTCTTTCCTTTACCCTGGCAATGACCATGCTAGAAAATGGAATGCTGCAAAGAAATTTAAAAACTGAACTATACTTCCTTCAGAATGGTTTAATTTGTTCTTTTGGGCTCTCTCTCTCTAAAGGACTAAATAAGGACTATATTTAGGAATATATATTTATAATTACATATAATTACATATATGTATAATTAAATATACATATAATTACATATGTGTATTTTTATACTTATAATTTGTCTTGTAATTGATTTTATTTTATTTTATTTTTTTTTTGTGGTACTGGGGATTGACCTCAGAGACATTCTACCTTTGAGCTATACCCCCAGCCCTATTTTTTATTCTTTATTTTGAAACCGAGTCTCACTAAGTTGCGGAGTGCCTCACTAGGTAGCTGAGGCTGGCCGCGAACCCGGATCCTCCGGTCTCAGCCTCCCGAATGCTGGGATTACAAGCGTGCGCCACCACGCCCGGCTCTTGTAATTGATTTTAAATGAGGATACACATAGTATAATAGACTAAGGAAAAAATTAGATGCAGAGACCTCAGAGTAGTGGCTAAGTGCATGTTGCATGTTGATAAAAGTAATGTTCCTTTACTCACATCTTATTTCAGGTCTTTCTTTTCCAAGGGACGACTATATTGGCTGTATATTGGCCAAGGCACTTGTATAACAAATTCTCAGATAGTGAATTTTCACTCTGGCTTCAAAAGCTTTGACTGGTTCTCAATATATGCCCCAAAGTGTGGATTGAAGAAATCAGGAGACGAAAAGTTGTTTTTTTTCCACCCCAGTTTTGCAGTATGTCAGAAACTTTGTAAAATGTCAATTTGCCTGTTTTCCACATTTAGCAAATCAAACATTGATTTCTTTTGGCTTGCTCTAATATGTTTTTTCCATTATTAAGCATCCTTTATCCAGTGACATAATTAGATAACTTAAACTTGGCTTTTTTGGGGATGGAAGATATTGGTTTAGCCTAATTTAATACAGACAAAATGGCTTACATGGTACTTGTATTTAAATTATAGGAAATTCAGAGGATGGAAATTTGTCTTTTTTTACCCATATAAAGTTATTTATATTGATTTATGTTACTTTGTCTAGGGATTATAATAGCTTAGGCGGGTAGATTTTGCAAGCTTTCCATTGCTCAAATATAGAACATCTTTTTCTTGGTACAGTAAATTTGAGAAACTCTTCAGGTAATATTGCTGTATTGTTCTCAAATATTATCTGTCTAGAAATGGAGCTTAGCTGTTTAATATGTTGATCTAAGCAATGATGAACACATTTTAAAATAAAAAATGCTCTCATATCATTAAAAATTAATGAACTCATTTGTAATGATGTATTTTGAATCTTATTCTTAGTGTAGTTTAAGAAGAAAACTAATTCCTTGAAGCTATGTTTTGAAGACAGATTATTTTAAAAAGTTAACGAGTAAAATAATGCAGACTACAAGGCTCATAAGTGTAGCTTCTTTAATGATCCCTCAACTTTTAAAATTTGTTGAACATAAAAGCGATGCTAATCTGATTAGTAACTGTGATTGAGTAAATCTACTGTAAAAATGGACTGTGTTCTGGTTTTTAACATGATACCATGAAGTCATTTGAGAACTGCCTCTGTGGAACATAAAAGTCTCTTTGATGGAATATTTATTCCATGATTAAAACCTATATTTATAAGAACTTTTTACATTTAAACACACATATGTATACTTTATATATGTATATATGTATATGATTTGTGTTGTTCATTTTCATAAATAGTTACCAGTCCCTTAGAAACTGATAGAAAGGAAAGAAAAATAGCATGATGCAAATATAGGTCAAATCTAGATGCAAATGTGGTTACCAAGTTAAGACCAAAGATTATCTAGTGTTCTTTTTTACTTTTAACCTGTCCTCTTCCCTCCTCCAGACATACATATAGGGAGAAGAGAACTAACATCTGAAAGACTGTTGTGTGTAGGTATTTTACATATGGTGCCTCATTTAATTGGAAAAGTAGGGGAAGTTTAGAAAGTTTTGTGATGTTGAAAAAAATCTGTTAACTATGTTGTGAGACCTTGGAAATACCCCTTAAGCCTTCTATCTAGCCCACGGCATGTTTTTGTATGTCACTTTAGCAGTCACAGATACTCTTTCAAAGCAGAGAAGTTCATTCCTTGGCACCCACATGTACTGCAATTAGTCTTTTTGCAAAATGCCAAAAAATCTCTGGCAGTTTAAGCACAGTCCAAAGAAATGTCAGCACACTGCTTATGAATGTATTTATTAGGAAAAAAGGTGGTCATTTAAAAATTGTTAATATGCATGAAAATATACTAAGAAAAGAAAGGTTTTAACCAAATGAAATAAAAATTGCATAATTTACAGTTTATATGGAATTTAAACAGAACTTTCCATTTTTATCCCAGTAGATATCTTAAAACTTTGAATTAAGTGATCCGATTTTGATATATTTTAAAATAACTGAACATTTTATTTATAAATAAAATCACTTTGTGCTTTTATAGTGCTTTTTGCACAAGACTTTCATTATTAACAATATTATAAAAAGTGAGTGTGGACATCACATAAGACACATTATAATAGATGAGATGGGAGCACTTGACCAAACAAGTTAAGGTTTTATTTCAACGAGGCTGCTTGGCATTTTTTAAAAAAATCTCATGGCAAATTTTGAAAGAATTGACCAAGTTTGTTGGCCTTTTAAGGGTTTCAGATAGCTCGTTGCTTGGCTTGTAGGATCTGTTCTTTCTTCAAAGGTGAAGGTTAATAAAAGATTTAAAATAGGCCTATATATATGGTTTAAAAAATAGATTCCAAGTATACTTGGATTTTGGATTTTTAATCTAATTGAAACCTACAATTCATATATTTCTTGGTTCATAGAAGTGACAAATGGTTGTTATGAATATATGAGGAGAAAGCTAGTGGTGGTGATTCTGCATGGAGGAGGGGCAAGAGCTTCTGTGGCTTGTGTGGGGGCCAGGGTTGAATACTAGTCATTCTGTTTAATGTAAGAGAAGGACTGGTGGAAGAAAATAGTGCTTAAGGGAGCAGAGGATATCACAAATATAAAGAATAAGTTATCCCAAACTAGATATCTGTCAAGTTACTAACAGTCCTGAGAATAAAACCCAAGTTCCCATTCTAAAATCTCTGCATGCATCAGTTTTTCCACCTCTATGTTTACGTTTCTAGCAATTTAAGTTACCATCTTTTAAAAGAATATAAACTGCCCTAACAGCCAAAGAAATTTAATGTTTTCCCCGAAAAAGGAAAATTCTCCTAGAAAACGAAAATCAAAATCACAATAACTTTTATCAACAAAGCGGCACATTTGATATTTCCTTGACATTTATTGCCACGTGCTCATGTAGGAGACTATCTTTTAAATAAAAAGTGTAAGCTTTGCTGTCCAAGTGCCTAAACTCAAATCCTAGCCCCTGTGCTCACCAAATATGTGATTTTGTAAACTATACAATCTTCCTCTGCGTCAATTTCTTATTTGGAACAAAGGAAATAATAGGACTAAGGAAATACACAAGTGCTCTGTGCATATATGTTTGTATCGCTTTGACCCTCACTGTGATATATAATTACCATGGATAAATAAAAGTATATAAAAAGAAAACAATAGGACTTCTAATTCTGTATAAGTTAAACAGAAAATTATAAGTAAGGATCCTTTTTAAATTTGTAAATATAATTTTAATAATGATTTAATGTTCCATCCAATCAGTAGACCATAATTCACTTAACTCTGATTCTATGTAGATAATTTCACAATTTTTACCAACATAACAGTTGCTGAAATTCCTTTCGTATCTCCAACAAATAAGATTACTGGGACAAACTATTTAAAGTTTTCGATACATACTGACAAATTGCTATCACAGGAAGTTGTATTAATTTAATTCTCTCCAATATGCCTAAAGTGGTTATTGCACTGTTATATTTTAAGATTATTGTTATTTATTTACTTATTTTTAATTAGTGCATTGTAATCATACATTTTTGTGAGGAACAAGCTGGTAGAGGCATACATGCACACGTGAGGACTCACCAGTATGTTGGTACGTGCCTGTAGTCCCAGCTACTTGGAGGCTGAGGCAGGAGGATCCCTTGGGCCCAGGAATTTGGGAACATAATGAGACACCCCCCCTCAAAGCAAGAAACAACAATCAGTATCCCCCTCTCAAAGCAAGAAAGAACAATCACTAAATAAGTGTTTCTACAAGTAGTTTTGATTTTATTAAGTATATTTATATACATAATATGAACTTCAATACTAAGTTCTAATATAAAAAGTGAAATTTCTGGTAGGAGGGCTTGACTGTTTTTAAGCCTTTTGATACATATTATTGAACTGTTCTTTCAAAAAGATTCTACCAATTTATGTTCCTAAAGTACCTATGAAAGTTCTCATTTTGCTCCTGCCAACACACCATTATTTATAAGTTCAAATTTTTGCTAAATAATGCTCAATAGCAATAGCACTTTATTGATTTAATTTTCAATTCCTTGATGGCTAAATAAGTTAGGATTTATTTTACAAGCTTATTTATTTATTTGTAAAAGTGTTCGTGTCATGTCCTATTTTTCTTTGAGGTGTTACTGTTTTCTCATCTGTTCTATGAGGCTTTTATTTATTAAGGATATTAACCTTTGTCATATTTGTAGTAAATAGTTCTAATTTTCAATTTTATGTTTCTTAGGTGTCGAAATTTTAAAGGATTGTAATGAAATCTGTTAATCTTTTTTTCTTTGTGATTTTTGTACTGATATGCTACCATCCTTAAGATTGAGAAAATTTAGTGCTGGTTCTGACCAAGTCATGATGGGTAGTAGAAAAGAAATATGTATACTCATCCAGACTTGGAGTCATTTGTGTGAGCTTAAGAAGTTACTTACTCTTATTGTCATTACAATTTGTCATAAAAATCATAACAAAGGTTTCCTCATAAATATAAATTAACAAGCCAGTTCAGTAACTGGTATCTGCTGATATAGCACTTTGTAATTAGAAAACACTTCAAACCTGCATTCTGCAACTTTATTTCACTTCTCACAATTACATTATGGAGAAGAATAAAATAGGCATTAGTATCACCTTTCTACACACAAAGACCTAGATCTCAGAAAGGGTGTGTGTTGTTTCTTAATTTATATAGCAAGTAAATGGCAAAGAGTTTGTATTTGAATCCAGAACCTCTAACTACAAATTTCAGCTTTGCTCACTATATCATACTGTCTTGATTTTTTTTTTTTCAAAACAATACAAACACCAAATAACTATTTTTTGCAGTTCTAGTGATTGAAGCCAGGGGCTTGTCATGTTAGGAAAGTGCCAAAACCCCAGCCTCCAAATATTTTTTAAGACCCTAACTTCTTTGAGTTCTAAAATTCCACATTCTTGCTGTTTGAGACATTGTGCTAGAGGAGGGGAAAGAAAATAACTTTTGTTGAGCTAATATTCATATTTAAAATACATTCTTTATATTTACGCCTCTCCCTTATTTAAAATGCCCTTTGATTCTTTTTATTTCCCTCTTTACAGTGACTATAAAAATGTCCATGTTTTAAACCTTCCTTTTCTATCACTGTTCAGTAGGCTCTGCATTTATACTTTACAGTTTTTTTGTATGCTGACTTTTGCTGAATCAGCCATACTCTATTGTTTCCCCCCCCCAAAGATGAAACCTATGTTCATATCTCATAAATGTTTAGACCATTTATGATGACAAAGTGTCATATCAATGACCATGATCTCCTTTGGTTCTCAAAGCAGTATATGAAGTAGATATTCTAATTATCTCCTTCAATTTATAGATAATGAACAAACTCTGAGAAGTTCCCTAACTTGCCCAAGACCTCACCACTAGTAAATGTTCGTCCAATGATCAGAACATAGGTATTTTCCTGCTGTATCCGCTGCTGCCCTGGCAGGGATGACTGAAATTCCTTTCACCTGTTATGATCCTGGAAGCAGTTTTTCTTATGTGTCTGAGCAGCTGTAAATGCACTTCTTGGTTCCTATCCCATAAACTTAATTCCATCTCAGAGTCATTCTGCACAGCTTGACTTACACATAAAAATTAAGTTTTAAGAGGTTTACTTTAGCTTGATAGCCATCTCTTCACTGACCTAGAAAGCAGGTATCCTGAATGCAATTTCCTTTTCATAAATGAGTATGTTACCCTTCTCTTGTGTGAGCTCATTCTTAGAGAGTATCACATTTGCGTTACTGTTCCAGACTGGATGAGGGCATGCTGACCTACACTTCTCAAGTCCTCCTGATCTTCAAGTTTCCAAAACAACAGAGTCTGGGCATGGGTGGAATTTGGACATTGGATTTTTTTTTTTTCTTTTGAAGAAGAGTTAAAGAAAAATAGAAACAGAAAGTATGTGGCAAAAATAGACACAACTAGATTTGGGAATGGAAGAAAGGATTTATTACAAAAGATGATTTATTGCAGAAGCTGAATTTTCATGACATAGACAAAGGATGACTGACGGGAGAAGTCTTTACCTACTTGATATTAAAAAGGAATTCATCTACAGTGAGAATGATCTAAAAGGTGGTTTAGTTGTAGTAGATTTTTAACATCAAGAAAATACAAATGTAAGCTGGGCATGGTGGTGGACTCTTGTAATCCCAGTACTTGGGGGGGCTGAGATAGGAAGATCACAGGTTCAAGGCCAGCCTCAGATACTTAGTGAGGCCCTCCTCAACTTAATGAGAGCCTATTTCAAAATAAAGAATAAAAAATAGGTCTGGGGATGTACCTTGGAGGTAGAATGGGTTCAATCCCCAGTAACACACACACACACACACACACACACACACACACACACACACACACACACAAAGTATATATGTAAAGATATAAGCATATATGTAAATATGTTAGTATATATGTAAGTAGGAATATGGAATAATCTTATTAATATTAGAAAACAATCCCTATTTAATGTTGCTAGACAGCTAACTCATTCAACCCTCAAACAAGCCCCTTAGTAAGGTACACTTATTCCTATTTTACAGTTGAGGTTTAGGCAGGCTAATAACTTTCCCAAGGTCACAGAACTGGTAAGGAGTAAAACCTACACACAAGCCCTTAAAAGCACTTATTATGACCTGTAATTATTTACTTGTTTACTGTCCATCTCCTCCAGAATGCCAGCCCCATGAAGGAGAGACAGTATCTATCTTCTCACTGCTAATAGAGTCTGGTTCAGGGCCTGACACTTAGAATATGTTCAATAGATATTTATCAAATGAATGAATGAATGAATGAATAAAATCCAGTCTATCCTCAGAACCATACTGTGATCCTTTTGTAATAATGGATTTCTAGTTTAAAAAAATTCTCATTGATTTGTCATGTCTTTCTTCCAACATCGAGGTACAACTTTCCTGAAGCTTTTATAGATTAAGTGAGGGAAGAGATAGATTATATCATAGAGAATTTTCTCCCCAGGATAATGAGCTTACCTCCATCTGGAGATGACAAAAAGAAAACTTAGTATTTAAGCAACATGAGTCAGTTGTGATTTCTCAGAATTATGATTTATAGCAATTGTCCTCTAGAATTTCCATAGAATTCAGGTACGTTAACAAATGGCAAAGTGTCAGCCGGGCATGGTGGGGCACACTTGTAATCCCAGGACCTGGGAGGCTGAGACCGGAGGATCCCGGTTCACGGCCAGCCTCAGCTACTTAGTGAGGCCCTCTGCAACTTAGTGAGACCCTGTTTCAAAATAAAGAATAAAAAATGGGGCTGGGTGTATAGCTCGGAGGTACGAGGCCCCTGGGTTCAATCCTCAGAACTGAAAAAACAAATAAACAAACAAAAAACAAATGGCAAAGTGTCATAGCAATGAGCAAGACAGACATGGGCTCCCTGCCCATGTGGAGCTTCTTGTCTGCTTGTTTGGAGATTTATGTCACATATTAGACTGTAAATTCAACATTACACAGGGCATATTATTCCCCAAACATTTAAAGTATCAAATAAATGATAAAAATATATGTAGCTATTACTCGCTGAGGTTTGAGTCTTGTTAAATAGTAAAAAAATTACAAGAAGTGTAAAATGTCTTGTAGAAGGTATAACCCGTATTCCAGTGTTTTTCAACTTTGGTTGTACATTAGAAACATTGGAGCATTTTAAAAAATAACAATGCCCAGATTCTACTCCAGAGCAATTACATAGGTTAGAACCTTTTGGGCTCGGCACTGTCATCCATACAATATTTTTAAAAATATGCCAGGTGTGGTGATGCACACTTGTAATCCAAGTACTTGGGAGACTGAGACAGGAGGATCGCAGCAGGTTTGAGGACAACCTTAGCAACTTAGCAAGGTTCTCAGAAACTTAGCAAGACCCTATTTCAAAACAAAAAATAAAATAGGAGCCGGGAGTAGTGGTACATGCTTGTAATCCCAGTACTTGGGAGGCTGAGACTGGAGGATCCAGGTTCGTGGCCAGCCTCAGCTACCTAGTGAGGTCCTCTGCAACTTAGTGAGATCCTGTTTCAAAATAAAGAATAAAAAATAGGGCTGGGGTGTAGCTCGGAGGTAGAATGCCCCTGGGTTCAATCCCCAGTACCACCACCACCACCACCAAAAAAAAAAAATCAGGGCTGGGGTGTAGCCCAAAGGTAGAATGGCCCAGAGTTCTATCCCCAGCACGGCAAGCATGGGTGCACACGTGGGTACACACACACACACACACACACACACACACACACACACCATGTTCAATGTACTTGAAACCCTTTACCATGCCTTTCCCTCTCAATGTACTTTTTTTCCTATATTCTTTGAATGCTGTGTCTCCCAAAGAACACAGAAGTCAACACCTGGTCTCATTAGTGTAAAGCAAAGGACTTTAACTTTCTTTCCTTTGTTGTAGCAATGTGTGCATGCATGTCACTATCACTATGAAACTACATTATGATGTGAGACTATAATGCACCAATAAAAGTATAAAAATGCAAAGTATCATATAATGCTTAAGACACAATAATCTGCAGAGAACAATGCAACGAGTACACAGACTCACCAGCAGATTTAAAATATGGATTATTAACAAATACTGTCAAAACTCTCTGTTTGCTTCCCTAAATGCACTTAGTTCCCCAAGTAATTAATTCCTTTCTTCATTTTTAATATTAGAATTAAATTTATTAAACCACTAATAATTTCTTGCTATTCACATATCCCAATAGATCATATCATTTAATTTTTTTCCTCCTTACCCTTCCCCATACATGATTATGAGACTGGTGTTGATATTCTCACACATGTTCATCACTCATCTCCTTTCTTCCTCCTCTCTTCCCTCCTTCCTTCCCTCCTTCCTTTTTTCTCCTTCCTTTCTTGTATTAGAGATTGAACCCAGGAGAATTCTATCTCTGAGCTACACCCTCAGCCCTTTTTTATTTTTTGTTTTGAAACAGGGTGTTATGAGGTTGCTGAGAGTCTCACTAGGTTGTCCTTGAACTTGGGATCCTCCTGTCTCAGCCTCCCAAGTACTGGGATTATAGATGTGTGTGACTACACATGGCTAGAATTTACCTTCCTCTTTTAATTATACTATATATGTATATGTATTTCCAAGGCAACATATAGTAACATTTTGCATTTAAAATTTTTGAAGCTTTGTGAAAATGTTATATGTATTCTTTTGTAATTTCCTGTTTTGTTTGTGGATTTGACTGTTGTGTGAAGTTTTAGTTCATTTCCACTGCTACGTTCTGTTCTATTGTAGTAATTATGCTAACATTTATTCTTTTTTTATTGATGAATACTAGGTTGCTTCTGTTGATCTTAATGTAGCCTAAATTCATATCAGTTTTCACAGACTGCTTTTTACAGGAATCATTTTTTATTGATTGCTGCTAATCTATTATTTCGTCATCCTATTGCAGCTAATTTTCTGAAAAATTTTAGTGCAAGGTCATATACTTTGTGCCAATTACATTTCAAGTTTTCAAAATTCCTGAGAAAGTTTTTTTTTTTAACTTACAAATCTATCTTGTCAGCTTCGTCTAATTCTTTTAGCTTGTCAGAATGTTTGCTTTTATTATAGTTTTGTCATCTGTTATCTTAACTACTAGAAGAAGGTATAAGAAGTCCTTTTATGTATTCATTTAAACCACTGATAAGAATTATGTTGACTAGGACAATACCTGTTCCACAATCAAGTGGAGTTCAAATCTTTTCACTCTATGGTTTACATTTGCTATGGATAAAAGGAAAAGAGTGAATTTATTGTTTAGAACTAGATTTGAGTAGCTAAAATTTATATGCTACTTTAAACTCTCACAGCTTCGGGAAAGATTCTGAGACTAAATATTGTACTTTAGTTTCTCTCCCAAGTACCACCACTGATTCATTGAGCAGAATTAGTTGATCAGATGAATGACCGAGAAATTGGGGATATGGAACAAAGATAAAATCATGCTCGTGTTTCCCATCTTAGAGTCATGTCAAATTCCAGGTTTCTAGTTCCTTGGCCTGTACTTCTTATCTAAAATTGTGCTCATGTGATCACGTCAATTTAGTTTTAAAAAATATGTATTTTTATATATACTTTTATTGGCGCATTGTTCTCACACATCATACTGAAGATCAGAGTGATGGGGTGTATATGCACGCAGGACTTGGTCAGCTTCCCCCGGGACCCAACCTGCTCCTCCCCTTCCTGCATATGATATGGAATTGACACTGATAATTTAGTATCTGAACATAACATCAAATGAAGTGTACCGATTTAGATTTTTTAAAAACGGTTTCTATGGCTGGAACTTAAGGGCCTTACCTGTGTCAGCCACAAGGAGGCGCTATGGCCTAATAAGGAAGAGGCTGATCTGCTCTGTGTCTGCTCAAAAAATCTTGTAGAAAATAGGACATAGCTTGGAAAATGATCTTTCTCCAAAATGACATTTATATAGGAAATTTTAAGTGTGTAAGCTATTCTTTATTTTCAAGGGTAAAAGAAACATGACAATTGTATATAATTCAAATAAAACCCTTTCCACTAAGAGAAAAAAAGTTTCCTTTTCTTTTTCAATCACTTAGCTATTTGAAACAGACCAATTGGCTAATTCTTTAATTCTTCACCCAGATCCACAGACTTAGAGTGGAAAAGAATACCTACACATGGTTTCACCTCTTTGCTCCCAGGCATTCAGGTATTAAGGTCTTAAGAAATACAATGTGGACTTGATAATCATTTACGGAATGAATAAATTAATGCCTATATAAAACTGTAGGACAGGCAGGTTAATTAAGTTGGCAAAGGCAAACAAGTAGTTTAACAAACAAGTGGAGTAAGGATCTAGGAAGAGGAGAGATCATGCCAAATTCCAGGTTTCTAGTTCCTTGGCCTGTACTTCTTATCTAAAATTGTGCTGCCCCTTCTGCATTCCTTGCTTAGGTATAGTCAAAATGTGAGTTAAGTAACTATTTTTAGTTATAGTGTAAAAATGCAGTAGTCTACCTTGGCGCATAGTGAGTCTCCAGTCAACACACACACACACACACACACACACACACACACACACACACACGTACCGAGGCTGGCATGAGCCATTGTTTTGGGAGGTTCTAGAAGAGATTCCTGCAGTATATAGAACTTTAGAGGATCACAAGCATTCTTTTCAATAAATTTTCATTTACCTTGCTTTATTCATTCCCATTCTATCTATTCATTTAAGGAAAAATGCTTATTATGTAAAAAATTTAAAAAATACAGAAAAGTTGAATGAAGAGTGAATACCCATATATCTACCACATGGATTCTATTATTGACATTTTTCAGTATTTGTCTTATCACATATAGATCCCTCCCTCTAACCATTGATTTTTTTGTGTGCATTTCAAAATAAATTGTAGACACCAGTGTGCTTTCCCTAATCACTTCAGCATCTGTAATATGTAAATAAAGTTCAACACCTGTTTGTTTGTTTTTTTTGTGTGTGATACTGGGAATTGAACTCAGTGGTATTCTACCTTTGAGTTACACACCTAGCACTATTTATTTTATTTTTCATTTACAAACAAGGTCTTACTAAGTTGCTGAGGGCCTTCCTAAGTTGCTGAGGCTGGCCTCAAATCTGTGATCCTCCTATGTCAGCCTCAACCTATAATCCTTCTGTCTTCGCCTCCCAAGAACTGAAATTATAGGCATCATCACCATGCCTGGCTCTCAACATCTTTTTTTTTTTTTAAGGTTAAAAAGTTCACACAAAATACAGTAATATTAGGTGAACATTGCTGAATTTTGACAAATGAACACACTTGTGTAATCCAAACTCTCCTCAAGATATACAGCATCTATCACCCTAAAAGCTTCCCTCATGTCCCTGCTCCTGTCGGGGGTAACCAGTGTCCCTGAGGTTTTTTATTTCACTTCAAGTTGGTTTTCCTGTTGTTGAACTTCCTATAGTGCATCTACACTAGCTACTTTTTGGGTATGGCTTCTTTCACTCAGCATACTATTTTTGAGATTCGCTAGTGTTATCACATGTATCAGTAGTTTGTTCCCTTATTTTTGACGAGTATTCCATTGTATAACTATAACATAGTTTTTAAAAATCCATTCTTCTGCTATAAAATATTTGAGTACTTTCCAGTTCTTAGTTATTACTAATAAAGCTGCTAAATATTTTCATACCAGTATTTTTAGTGGACATATGTTTTCATGTCTTTTGGATAAATACCTAGACATGAAAATGCTGGTTCATAGGTAGATGTAGGTAGGATTCTTTTTTTTTTTTTAATTTTTTATTGTAGTAATTCGTGCAATATAGCATATATCTTTGTTAAGTACGAGTTGTTAACAACATATTTGCACACAGTTCTCATTTGACCCTTTCCCCAATTCCCACCCCAATCCCCTCCCCTTCCCTCCCCCTCAGGTTCACTTCGGTGAGTGACCTTGATATGATTGTGTAATTACATCCTGTGCTTTAGGGCGTCCCTCTGCCCCCTGCGTCCACTACAATTAAATCAACTTCGTTGCTTATCGAGGATCTCTCCTTTTCATCTGGAGACCCTCCTATGCTCCATCTTCTCCCTAGCATCCACATATTAGGGAGAACATATGCTTCTTAACTCTTTGTGACTGACTAATCTCACTTAACATAATGTTTTCCAGTTGCATCCATTTCCCTGCAAAGAACATGATTTT
>PVLC010012609.1:0-20452 GCA_004027655.1 Graphiurus murinus
GAATGGGAGGGGTGGGGGAGGGGAAGAGGGATGGGGGAATAGAAGAGAATCAATAACACAGTCTGACTGTGAGAAAAAAAATGATAATGTCAGGAAAACACTACAAAAGGAAAGAGTGAATTCAAAGAGCAAACATTAAGTGTCAGGCTGGTGGTCTAGCTGTGCAGTGGAGTCTATATGTGCCTAGAGTTCCATCTCCAGTGTCGCAGAAAGAACATTTAGGTGTTTATTTCCTTCTTATCCTTCATGTACCTAGATATTATTTTTTCCCTTTTTGTTTAAAATCAGCCAGGTATAATGAAATGAGGCCATTTGGGGAGGCCAGAAGACCTGGATTCTATTCCCAGGTCTGTTATTCGCTTGCTGAAAGACCTTAGTCAAGTCACTTTCCTGCTCTGGATCTCAATCCCTATACTTGTAAAATGAAGGGCTCAGAGTATGGGATTTCCAATGACCTCTACTATGTCTTGGGTGTCTCATATTGCTACATGTACACAGTATCTAACTCTAAAAGAAAATTCCCACTACCAGGGAGAGTCTGGTTGTGCATGCTGTGCAGCATATGGTAGTTTAGTGTTAGAGCATCACGTGGAACAAACAATTATAATTGTTTTAATTACCCAGAGTAGCTAGTAATTTCGACAAGACTTGGGAGCACTGTCTTGAGAATACTATTATTACACTGTCACTTTGCAACAGTCTTTCCAGTATAGGCATGATAATTTCAATGTCCCAGGAGTGGGAGCAAGATTGCTTTTAGGATGATATTCTTAGGGAGTTTTTTTTTTCCCCCTTAGTATAAAGGGTACTTATGAGCAGTGAGAGTCTTTTAGACTCCATCCAACTACTCTTACAAAGAATGTGAATCGAATGCACCCTGTTCAGGTCATTGCTGGCCTCCCTAATGCCCAAAGGCAATGACACATTCCCTTGTAGCTTTAAAAAGGTGTCTATCAGGAAGTATCATTTATCAAGTATTAGACTGGCTATTTAATTCCATGGTTCTCTTCTTAATCTGGTTTGCCAGTATCAATATAGCTGAAGGTAAATGGGTGGTGGTCAGGCAGCTGCTCAGTTGGATTCTCCAGGACCCCCTTCTCCGAGGACAGTCATGTGGACCAGAAATCTTTCTGAGCAGTTAATTTAAGAAACATCAAGCTTCCTTTCACACATGCAGCACTTTGAACTGCTCTATGTTTTCAGAAATCAGATAAAACCCAGGTGTAATTTGGTGTGAATTTCACACAGACACAAACATCTAATAAGGGTTGTTCTTTCTGCTTACTTGCACCAGGAAATCTTAAGTTCCCAGTTAAACTGTACTTTCCTCCAAGGTTTATGACTGAGTCCTATGGGTTCTGGGGAAAGGGCCTTGGTTGACTTCCTACTTATTCTTTGTCCTTTGATGTGTGACTTCACCTTGCTTTCCATCAGATGTGCAAAGACTAGACTGCCTGCAGAGAAAGTTCCATTTTAGAATGAACCACTGCTACCTGGTAATTAGCCTCTCAAAGCTCTCAGCAGTTTTTTTTTTAAAACCAGAAGTCAAATCCCCCAGAAGAGTTACAGCCTGGCCAATGAATTTCTTCTGCCCTGACCTAAAGGAACCTCCTTCCCTAGTTCCCTGGGTGGGCTACACAGTGTAAACTTTTGAATTACGTTCAGTTTATTTCTTAGAAAATTGGTTGCATCCTACTATATCAGCAAATGTGTAAGATGTGGAGCTTTTTATTTTTTACAATGTCAGAATATTTGCATTTTTAGTGAAAACAGTTTTTCAAAAGAAGCAGTCCCAGGGTTTAATACCCAAGGAGCTTGGGAATTCCTGGATGTAGTCTATGGATTATAAAAAAGGAGAAAGCCTTGATCTCTAGAAATGAGGTGCATACCTATTGTTGTTTGTAAATAAATGACTGAATCAAAGTGAAGGAATACAGAATGAGACACAGAACAAGATTTCACTATATGACTGGAATTAAATCAGCATCACTGAAAACAAGCTTAGCCTAGAAGGGCACCAAGTGGTACCCAAACACAGAAATATCTCCAGACTTCCTGTCCTACTTGGCACAAGTTGGATTCTTTCCCTTCAGTGTTTTGCTTGGTTTGGGGTTCCAAAATGCTATCTGGAGCTGGGTGTGGTGGTGCATGATTATAATCTCAGTACTTGGGAGGCTGAGACAGGAGGATTACAATTCACAGCAAGCGTCAGCAACTTAGTGAGACCCTCTGCGACTTAGGGAGACCCTGTTTCAAAATAAAAAAGAATAAAATAGGGCTGTGGCTATAGCTCAGAGGTAAAATGCCCCTGGGTTCAATTCCCAGCACCTCCCTGCCCCACACACAAAATAAATGCCATCTGGATGAGAATTTGAAGAGTCAAAGGAGAGACCAAAAGAATAGCCAGAAAAGACTAATTCACCGTGGTTTCACAAAGTTGCCAATTGGCCATGTGTTTATACTAATTTGGATAAAACTGATTCCGGGCTGATGGGTGATCAGGGTCTGTTGCAAAAGAGATAATCCACAAAGAAGCTCTGAGAGTCACTGCAAAAGACCACAAAGGAAACTCTAGGTGGGTGACTTTAAAAGGAAATAGTGAACGCATCAGAGGGTAAGGCGTCAAAAGGATATTTGATTAATTTATGCCAGCAGAAGGCTTTAGGTATAACATGCCATGATTTTCTTTTCAGACCTGCACAGAGTAGGGAGTTTCAAAAGAGGTGCTCAAATATGTTCAGGGATCTGTAAGGAATGGTCAAGCAACCCTACTCATAGATAGGTCACTTTAGGAAGAATTCAGTAACAAGGTGTGCAGGAGAAAGTCAGGCAA
Source organism: Graphiurus murinus (assembly GCA_004027655.1). NCBI lineage: Eukaryota > Metazoa > Chordata > Mammalia > Rodentia > Gliridae > Graphiurus > Graphiurus murinus. Next base: position 2,834 of record PVLC010012609.1, read on the forward strand.
CTTGCTTGCTTAGCTCTTTGCTGTGTGTGTGTGCTCTGTGGCCCAACTAGGAAAGAAATGAATGCCAGGGATGAAAAAAGTAATACATAAAGGGAAAAAAGGACAAAAAAAATGTAATCCAAACTTCATTGTGGCATATACAGACCTTTACCCTGACAGAAGGTCAGAGGGGAGCAAACCTCTAAGGCCTGCAAAGAAAATCCAAAGAATCTCCTGGACTGTCTTCACCTCCTAAGACCCCTTGCAACCACTATGGAAATTGATTTCACATCTTAGCTTTTTCTATTGCTACTGCTACTACTTTAATTCTTGCTACCATCTTCCCCTACCTGAACTGCAATAGCAGCCTCAAAGTGTCCACCTGCTCCTGTTTTGCCTCCTCTTCCACTCATCCATTCCACCCTGGCTCTTCAAAGTACAAACCAGCAGCATGTATCTCACCTGGAAGCCTGACCAGTTGTCAGAAATGCAGATTCTCTGGCCCACCCCACACCTGTGGAATTTGAAGCTGCATTTTAACAAGAGCTCCGGGTGCATTTTATAGTTTGAGAAGTTGTGACCTGCATTCCAGTCTATCTATTGCACTAGATTTGGCTGATAAATTAGATGATCACTCCATGAACATTCAATACTTATTGAGTTCTTCCTTTGGGGTAGACACCAGGTAAAGTACTTTACATAAATATTCTCTTCAGATGCTCACAATGATTCATTTTAAAATTGAGGCACAATTTATATACCAGAAAATCTATCCTTTTAAAGTGTTCAACTAAATGGTATGTCATGCTGAATGTGGTGGTGCATACCTGTAATGCCAGTACTTGGAAGGCTGAAACAGGAGGATCACCTCAGGAACTTAGTGAGATACTGTTTCAAAATAAAAAATAAAATAGGGCTAGGGTGCAGCTCAGAGGTAGAACACTCCTGGGTTCAATTCCCAGTGACACATACACACATACACACACACGCGCACACACACACACACACACACACACACACACACACACACACACAGTGTGTTCTATAGTCACTCTGTTGAGCAACCATCACAAAATAAAATAAAATAGGGCTGGAGTACAGCTCAGAGGTAACCCCTTCCCCCCCCAGGTGCAATCCCCAGTACCACCAAGAAAATAAAGCAAACAAACAAAATGCCTCACAAATCTTCATTATTTGAGAGTGGATTTAGTGTTTAGAAAAGGCCAAAAATGATAAACATGACAATTAAAATACACTATCAAGCTGGCCATTGCTATAGACTGACTTTGGTCCTTCTCAAATTCCTATGCTGCAGAGCTTTCACCCCCAGTGTGACTGTATTTGGAGCAGGGCTTTTAAAAGAAAATAAGATTAGATGAGATCATAAGGGTAAAGTCCTTAACCAACAGGATGGGTGGCCTGATAAGAGAAAGAGACCCACCCCATGTGAGAACATAGTGAGAAGATGGCTGTCTACAAGTCAAGAAGAGAGCCCTTGCCAGGCATGGTGACGCAATTCTCTAATCCCAGTACTTAGGGGCTGAGACAGGAAGATCAAAGGTTCAATACCAGCCTCAGCAATATAGCAAGACTAACAGCATATCTAGCAAGACCCTGTTTCAAAGCAAAAAATACAAAGGGCTGAGGGGGGTGTAGTTCAGAGATAGAATATTCCTGGGATTAATCCCGTGTGTGTGTGTGTGTGTGTGTGTGTGTGTGTGTGTGTGTGTGTGTGTGTGAGAGAGAGAGAGAGAGAGAGAGAGAGAGAGAGAGAGAGAGAGAGAGAGAGAGAGAGAGAGAGCACTCTTCTGGAGAACCTGGCCATGTGAGTGATGTTATTTCTATTGTTCAAACTGCCCAGACTATGGTATTTTGTTATGGTAGCCTGAGCTGACCAAGATATCATATTTTGGGGTAAAAAAATGTGAGGCATAACCATAAAAGAGGATAAGTAGTTTGCATTTGTGACATCAAGAACAATTTCCTAAGAGTAGCATAAGAAATATTTTGAATATCAGAATCAACAAAGAATTAGAAGGATCGATAAGATACTTTGTATAACACTATGCTTTCCTTTCTCTCTGTGTGTGTGTGTGTGTGTGTGTGTGTGTGTGTGTGTGTGTGTGTGTGTGTGTTCTTGGGGATTGAACTCAGCGCTGCTCTATCTCTGAGTTATATCCTTAGCTATTTTTATTTATTTGGAAATACTGTCTCACTAAGTTGCTGAGATTGGCCACAAACCTGCAATTCTCCTGTCTCAGCCTCCCAAGTACTGGGTTTACAGGCATGTGCCACCACACCAAGAATATGCTGTTAACTTTTATAATATCTATTGTATTTCTCTGGAAAATGTAGCAAGTGTAGGGAAAAAAAGTAAAAGTAACCTAATATGCTACTATTTAAAACGTGCTATATTTTGTTCCAATCTATCCTTTTCTGAAATTTTAATTCTATAGTCTGAAGTTTTTAAAAGTAAGTGATTAATATGGAGATATATTAGAATCCTTTTTCTAAGTTGTTCAAGTTGGTTGTTTTCCAGTTCACTGATAAAATTTGCTAAAATGGAGACCTCAAATAGGTCATATACATATACACACAAACATTTAAATTATTTATTTTAACATAAGGCATATACATTTATGTTCACATGCAAAATTTTTTAATGTAGAACCAAAGTCTCTGTGTCCATATTGGGGATGGAACCTAAGGGCATTCAACTTTCAAGCTACACCCTGAGCCCTTTCTGTTTCTTATTTTGAAACAGGGTCTTGTTAGGTTGCTGATGCTGGCCTCGAACCTGCAATCCTCCTGTCTCAGTCTCCCATGTACTGGGATTACAGGCATTGTGTCACCATGCCCAGCTCAAGGCCTTATTTTAAGTGTGGACTTCTGATTATGTTCCCCTTGTGTTCCTTCCATAAATCCCAGCCACAATGCTTCATCTAAGATTTCCATTATTGGTTTATTTAATGTGGAAACACAATGCTTGGGAAGCAATTTGAGTATAGAATCCATTCAGTTTTGAATATATTCTCCTCTGACTCTTTGGGAGGCTATGTGCATGTGATACTGGTGATCAAACCCATGAACTCTACCTCTGAGCTAAACCCCTAGCCCTTTTTCTTTTGAAACAGGGTCTTGCTAAGGTACCACATGCTGGCCTTGAACCTGCAATCCTCCTGTCTCAGGATCCAAAGTACTGGGAATTTAGGCATACACCACCACAGGTGGCATCTCCTCCAAAATTTTACTGATGTCATACCCAAAACTAATTTGACAGCACATTTTGAAGAATTCTCCCTTACTGAGTCATTTTCAAAGAAACAACTCTTGTTTTTACTCCTCATAATAATGTTTGATATACATGTAATTTAATTTTGGGGGTACTGGGAATTTAACCCAGGAGCATTCTACCTTCGAGCTATACCCTCAGTCCTTATTTTTTGTTTTGAAACAGGGTCTCACTAGGTTGCTGAGAGTCTCACTAAGTTTCTGAGGATGACCTCAAACCTATGATCCTCTTGTCTCAGCCTCCCAAATACTGTGGTTACAGGTGTTCTCCACCAAGCCTGGCTATAAATAATTTAATTCAATTGTGCCATTACATGAATAAATAGAAGCTAAGCATGGTGGTGCACACATGCCTGTAATCCTAGTACTCAGAGGTAGAACACTCCTGGGTTCAATTCCCAGTGCTAAAATAATAATGATAATGATGATAATAACAACAAAAACAATAATAATAATAATAGCAATAAATAGAACTGTAAGAAATAGATTCAATAAAATAATTATTAGTAAGCACAGGACTCAACTGGTAGATGTCAATGTGCATAATCATATTAGTGTAGCCTTTCAGCTATAAGCTTTCATCAGAACATGGGAATCTGCCAATGTTTTCAAGACAGAATGGAAAGCACTGTCTACATTATGACATAGAAGATGGATATGCACAAAGTAAAATGTTAAAGTCCCCCTCATCCGATTCCCTCTTCAACTATAATGCTGAAAACAATATAGTGCACACTTGTGTCATAGCTTATGTCTATACATGTGTTTTGCTTATATCATTTGATATGCCAGGGACCAGACTAAGACCTTGATATGACTTATATTGTTTACTCCTCACAACAACCCCATGAGATAAACTCAGAAAGTTTTAGTAATTTTTCCAAGGTCATATTGTGGCTAATTGTTCTTCCTGGGAGGATTATCATACTGATGTATGAATCAAGTTAAATGTTTGGGACCATCCATTCATCTATTTATTTAGTATACATTTATTGAATGTTCACTCTTTGCCAGGCACTGTGCTTAATGCCAGGTACTGGGGTTGGACCCAGAGACACTCTACTTTTGAGCTATACCCCCAGCCCTTTTCATTTTTTTTTTAAATTTGAGACAGGGTCTCACTCTACTCAGGCTGGCCTCAAACTTATGATCCACCTGCCTCAGCCTCTCAAGTAGATGGAATTTCAATCATGCTCCACCATACCTGGCTAAACATATGGGTTTTGCCTTCAATTACCTGAAAAATGTAGATCAATCTGTGAGCTACATGATTTGCCCCAATTTATTGAATTAGGAAGTGAGTAGATCAAGATTGCAATCCAAGTCTACTTTAACAAATTGGCATATGACAGCTCTGGGTACATAAAGTTGGGTACATGGTTTTTAGACATAGCCACTTTGAATATTATTGTTTCCAATCTGTGTCCAGTGGTTATGACCCAGTAAATCAGAGATGACAGGATCACAGGTTCAAGGTCAGTGTGCACTAATTTAGCAAGACCCTGTTTCCAAGTAAAAAAATAAAATAGGTCTGAGAGTATAGCTCAGAAGAAGAATGTCCCTGGGCTCAATCCACAGTACTATGAAAAATATATATGTATGATAATATAATTTTATATGTATAAATTATATGTATATAGGCTTTTTTGTGGTACTGGGGCTTGAACCCAGGGCTTTATACCTTCAAGCTACACCTCCATTCCTATTTTTATTTTTATTTTAAAACAGGGTCTCACTAATTTGTGGAGGGCCTTACTAAGTTGCTGAGGCTGGCCACGAACCTGCAATCCTCCTGTCTTAGCCTTCCAAGTCCTGGGATTACAGGCATGTACCACCACACTCAGTTTATAGGTTTTATTTAAAGGCAGAGAGTACTCTATTGTAATCCAAGGGAGATTCAGGATTAAGGATTGGAGTTCCAATTCCTTGACTATGAGGACTGGCTGGTAGTATAGAATCTAGATACTTTAAAAAGTTTGATTAGAATGTTGAAATGTGCCAAGTAAATAAGAGCAAGCAGCCAGACGTGGTGGAGCACACCTCTAATCCCAATAGTTGGGAGGCTGAGACAAGCTTGTGGTTAGTCTCAGCAATTTAGTGAGGCCTGCTGCAACTTAGTGAGACCCTATTTCAAAATAAAGAATAAAAATAGAAAGGGCTAGGTGTATATATCAGAGGTAGAATGCCCCTGGGCTCAATTCACAGTATCAAAAATAAAATATAAATAAATAAATAGTTAAGAGCAAGCAATTATACAGAGAATTGGAAGTCCAGAAAGAAGAAAATAGGACAGTTGTATAGAAGAAGATGTCCTGAGGAAGATAATCATAACACAAAAATTAAGGAATTTCATCATCATGGTAGAAAAAACTTAAAAGTTGAATGTTGAGACAGAACCAGGACTGTACCTTTTATGCAATACATTCCAGAAGGCTGGCCAATTTCAACGTACACTAAGGAGGACTGAAAGGAAATGCCTGTTCTGGAGGTGGGAGTGGAAAGCCTGAGTACTGTGAGTGCCTGACCTCCAAATGCATGAACCCCGAAAGCTTTTGGAGCCATTTGGCAACATATACAGGGATAAAAGAGTCAGGATTATTCCTATAAACATTATCTGGGATCTCATGGAAGAAAGCCTTAATCTGAAATTTACAAGAATGGCTATAGATTCTTTGCAACTACAGACACATTTAAATAGGCAAACCCAGTAAAGATGGCAGCATGGATAGGTAGAATTAAGTGGCTGGTGGAAAATTGGAATAAAAATGAAGAGGAAAAGGGGAAATCTTGAGTTTCTGAAATCGTTTGTAAAGGAACTGGAGTCTATGACAGAATTCGATCCTCATTACTGAAATGTTTCTTTGATATTGGAAAGAGGATTGTCATTGTTATCCCCCTCTCTTTAGAAATTCTTTTTTTTTTTTTCATTATAAAAATCCCATGGCAGTTCCTTGTCTGCAGGACTTTAAAAATAGGAGTGATTTCATCTGTCTGGAATGGTCTGTGTCAGCACTTGCTCTAGGAAAGATTGCTACATAGGTGAAAATGCCCCCCATCCACCCCCTTTCCCCAGCAGGCACCCCTCCCCCTGGCCCCCCATGCCAGTGGTGTTTCCCCCTACCCAGGGCTGACTTTGCTTTCCTCAGTCCCAACTCCCATGCAATATCTCACATTGAATCAAAAGTCCTTGAGATGGGAGTGGACTCAGCTCAGCAGCTCTCTCCCCCGGTGCTAGGGACACAGAAGGTGGTGTTTGCATTTAAAAACAGGATCCTGGTTAACCCAAATGAATCTGGAGTTGGTGCAGTTCTGGGCAATGTAACCATGCAGAGGGAAGTCCAGGGATGGGGGAGTGGGTGAGGTAGGCCTCCTTCCTGGAAGCTATTAAATCCCAGATGTGGGATTTGCTCAGTGTGGTACTGCCTCAGGCTGGAGGGGGTGGGGTACTGGACTCTCTGACCTCTCAAGGTTGCTGTTAATTTTGTGGGTCAGTGATTTCCAACTATGTCTCCCCCATGCCAGGCTTCCTCTTCTGCATTACGGGCACCTCATGACTAGCTCTAACTAGGGGTTTTCAGCAGTGTGTCTTTGTGCCTACTAGCCAGGGCCCAATTTTCCCATCACTGTCATCCTGGCGTCAGCAGCCCTTGAGTTCTGCTACGGTGGCCAGGGCCACTAAAGGTCAGTCCCAGTCAAGACTGAGCTCAAATAGATTTCCACAGAGAGCTCTTCGAGGCTATTGTTTTCAGAGAAGCCTCAGAAAGGCTCTGCTGTGTGCTCATGGTGCACGTGCATTATCTAAAGGAAAAACCAGTATGTGTGGCTTTAGATAAGCAGAGAATGCTGCATGCAGATTTGGTGAGTGAAGATGCAAACTGAAATCCACTCAACAAGCCCATATGGTTAATTTGGTCAATTTCATGTGGGATGAGCAAACATGCAAGAGCCTCTACTATTTTCTAGGCTCTGAGTTAGACCTGACAAGTAACAGGAAAAATAGGCTAGGGGGAGACTTGTAGCCTGAGAAGTGTCAGGTGGAGGTAAGCCAGGGTGTTGGGGAACATGGGCCTGCCCTTGGCTCAACCTGCAGCTGAGAGCTCCCCCTCCCCCCAGGAGATGGCATCTGAGCTGAGTACAGGGTAAGCCAAACCTCAGACAGGTAGGAAGGGATGACAGGAACAGAGGCTTGAGGGCATGAGGCCACCTGAAGTCTGTCGGGTACTGTGAACAGGTCGTGATTATTAAAGGAAAGTGTCAGGAAGAGAGGCCAAAAATGAGGCTGGAGGGATAGACTGAGCCCTTTGACAAGGGACATGCAGCCTAGCCTCTCCTGCTGGGGAGCATAAGCTTATTCCAGGGACAGCCACTACAGGATTTTTTTTTTTTTTTTTTTTTTTTTGCGGCACTGGGGGTTGAACTCAGGGGCATTCTACCCCCGAGCTATACCCCCAGCCCTATTTTTTTATTCTTTATTTTGAAACCGAGTCTCACTACGTTGCCGAGTGCCTCACTAGGTAGCTGAGGCTGGCCTTGAACCCGGATCCTCCGGTCGGTCTCAGCCTCCCGAATGCTGGGATTACAAGCGTGCGCCACCACACCCGGCTCCACTACAGGATTTTAAGCAGGGGAGCTATAGGGTGAGATTTATATCTTGATTAAACTATCTGTCAATTTTGGGGAAATCATTCAAATTGTCTGTGAGATGAATTGATTAGAAATTCCCTTTGAAAGGGGAAATTGGCATGTCTCACCATAGTTAAGTGCAAGGCTTTCTTTTTCCAAGAGAATCTGTTATTAGGCTGAGGCTTTTTTAGGGATGTTGCTAAAAGCATCTGTATGGAGATGTGCATACCTATCTGTGAAGCTTGTCGCACCATTTAGGATGACCATTTAGGTCCTCTAAACAGGTGCTTAAGGAAGGGGCTTTAGGAGAATCTTGTCATTCCTGCCCCTTATCCTGCACTGCAGTGACAATATCAGAATGCAAACTGTGCTATGATTTCTTTGTTTTGTTTAGCAAAAGTCATCTGGAAAAGTCTTGTTTAACCTGAGTTGTGGCCATCTCAATCTTGCTGAAAAAGAGTATTTTGGATTAGAATTCTGCAGCTATTCTGGAAACAATGTAAGTTGGTTGTATTGTAGGGATCTTTGTGTCCAGTGTTGTTCTAAATGCAGTTTGTGACCCTGGGTTCAGTCTCTAATAACACACACACACACACAAAACAATAAACACCAAATACATTTTAGGTATAGCTATATATGACTCACCCCCCTGAATGAAAAATGAAAGCTATTTACACACTTGTGAAATGATTTAATTACAATTGCCCTCTCCCTCCTTGTATATTAAAAGTCACCTCAGAGATGGGCTTGGTGGTGTATGCCTGTATTCCCAGTACTTGGGAAGCTGAGACAGGAGGATTTCAGGTTTGAGGACAGATTCAGCAATGTAGTAAGACTTTCAGCAACCTAGTGAGACCCTGTTTCAAAACAATAAAATAAAAAGGGCTGGGAATGTAGCTTAGAGGTGGACTCCTCCTGGGTTCAATCCCCAGTACCCCCACACACACGTGTCACCTCAGTTTGCTAAACACAAACCCTTCTACCTCAGCCTCCTGTATTGTCACTCTGAACACCTATTCATGCTGTATCTATTTTGGCTTTCCAGAGGCCAGACCTCAACCCCCAGAATACAGATGCCCAACCTCACCAGTGAAACCTGAGGCAATTCTTCTCCTTTGCTGTTTCTCAGGTCCTAACTTTCACAAGGTTCTGCTGTGTCCTGCCCTTGTATATTTCTACACTGGCACCTTCCTGTAACGTCCCGTTAGGTTTATTAATCTAGCATTTGGGGACTGTAGGATTCAAATGTAGAGCCAAAAGCCTTCGTTAGTCTTTGTAGCAACTAATGAGCATTGTATGTGACACTCCTGTCACCCAACTGAGGCAAAAGAGCAGTAATTCAGATGTCAACAACAAAGTGTCTAGATCAACCATGTTCACTGGGAGGGAGCAGATTGAATGTGGTGGAGGGGTGTCATCTCTTTGACATCGCCATTCATTTCCAACTGTCTTTAGGAATCTATATAGTCCCAGTATTTGTTTATTTCATGTTGACCTTTATCTAGTACTGAAAAGGAAAAAAAAATCGGCACTCAATGCCATGTTCTACCAATTTTTTCATTAATGTTATTACAGGTTTGGTTGGAACTTCTGAAGCCCATAACAAAGCAAGTAAAAAGTAAGTATGGAAAATCATTTAAGGAATATAGTGGTCATTCCACACTTGAAAACTATTTCAGCAACCCCACACAATTCCCCACCTTAATATAAGGGGAGAAAGGGCTTTGATATATTATCTCCATGCATTTGGTAAATTTAGCCATTTAGAAAATTGTTTTAATGTTGCCTGAGATGAAGGAGAGCGTGCTGCTGGAGCTTTGAGTATATCTGAAGAATGGTGGTAATTACTGCTTACTGTGGATTTTCTCTAGAAACACATCTTATCCTCTGGCCCTGCCAATCTTCAAGCATCCTTAATGTCAGTCTGCAGTGTCACTTACCTTCTGCCTGAAGCTTCCTTAGTTTTAGCAACCATTTGCTTCAGTTCATATTTGAGTGCCTACTATGTGTGAACTATTTCCCCCTCTATTTCACAACCTAGAGCTGTGGTTTTCATTTTCAGTGTGCCATATGAACCTGGGGTTCTTTTTTTACCTTTGGGGATTGAACCCAGGAGCACTCTGTCTCTGAGCTACACCCTCAGCCTTTTTATTTTTTTTGTTTTAAGACAGGGTATCTCTAAGTTGCTGAGAGTCTCACTAAGTTTCTGAGGCTGGTCTCAAACCTGTGATTCTCTTGTCTCAGCCTCCCAAGTACTGGGATTATAGACATATGCTACCATGCCCAGCTGGGGTTTTTGTTAAAATGTAGATTTCTGGACCTCATTTTTGAGTTGGACACCAGCAACCTGTATGTTTAGCTAATTGCACAGGTGTTTCTGAAGCAGGTGAACATTGATCAACACATTGAAAAACATTCTTTTGGTGTCTTTTCCTGGTTTCTCTTCCCCCATCTGGTCTTTATGTGTTGGTGCTCCCCACAGTCCTGTCTGTTCCTACTGTGTAATCATCATCGGTCACATTACTTTATCAACTGCCAAAACAATTCCTCCCAATCCACCATTTACACTGCTCCCAGAGAGATCTACTGAAAATATAACCCTGATCACCTCACTCTCCTGCTTAAAGTACTCTCATGGCTCCCTGTTACCCTTAAAGTTCAAACTCCTTAGCATGATACCCATAGCACTGGATTCTGACTACCTTTCTAGCTTTGCCCCTGCACTATTTGTATTCCTACTTCTGCTCATCTTGACAAAACCAAACTCAGGTGTAAGCTTCACAGATAAATGGCAGGATGCCCAATTAAACTGAAATTTCAGGTAAAGAATAACTCTTGGTATAAGTGCATTCCATGCAATTGTTTAACTGAAACTCAAATTGAGCTGGAAGTCCACTAAATCTGGCAGCCCTGCTCAGTTATCAGCTCCTCTAGGAAGACTTCATTGCCATTCTCTGAACAGTTTTCTCCCTCTTGCGCACTCCCATTACTCAAGGATTACAGCATGTTGTGGATTTGTGTTTATCTATTTGGATATCTGTCTCTTCTACTAGACTGGGAGCTTTTAGTTGTCTTTTGACTCCTGGTATCTGCCTAGTATAATACTTGGCACATGATAGGCACCCAATAAATATTTACTGAATACCACTTACTGAATGGTGCTATTGTTGCATGCATGTGGTTATTTTTGACGCACAATTTTTTTTGTGAGATGCTGGGTATGGAACCCAGGGCCATGTACAATGCTAGGCAAGCACTCTACCACTGAGGTACATTTCCTGCCCCAAGTTTCTTATTTTCAAATGCAAGTAGGTGTGAAAATAAGTAGGTGTCATTCTTTTTTAATTTTTGGTACTGGGAATTGAAACCAGGGGCATTCTACCTCTGAGCTATATCCCCAGTCCTTTTTTAAAAAATTTTGAAACAGGGTTTCTCTAAGTTGCTGAGGCTGGCCTCAATCCTGCAGTCCTCCTGGGATTACAGGCTTGCACCACCAGGCCCAGCTAAATGCAGTTCTTTTGACATAAATTTTAAGATAGAGACATTGGTGCACAGTGCTTCTAGTTTCCTGTATGAACTCCTTAAGCCAGGTGATAGTCCTCTCCCCCAGCTGAAGCTGGGCCCTTCTCTTAAACAAAAATACAGAATTTCAAGTAGCAAGTGGGAGACTTTTCTGAATGCGACACTTCTTAAGAGAGGGCACAGTGGATGCCAAAGGGGCATATCCTTACAAAAAGAAACTGAAAGGACAAAAGGGTGGGAGAGGGGTGGGAGAACTTTCCAAATTGCTATCCACATGAAGATACAACACAGAAACAGCAACATTATATAAGTGAGAAATGAAAATTTAAAATAGCCTGTGGGAAGAGGGGAGGGAAGTGAAGTGTGTGTGTGTGTGTGTGTGTGTGTGTGTGTGTGTGTGTGTGTGTGTAGACCTGTAATTGTTGTGATGGACATTTAAACAAAACTTATGGAGATGTTGTGTTTTAAGATCCTAAGGAGATTGTTTTGAAATTTATGGTGAAATTTTTCCCTGTGGACCCTGGACATCTTCGAGAAGAAATTACAAGGTACAGTACTTACCTATGTGTCTATTACATAATGTTTTTTGAGAATCCTCATTATCCATTTTGGGGGTAGGGGGTTTCTGGTTCTCTTTTGCAAGGCTTGGCTTTAAGTCTCTCTCTGGGATATGGTGAGGAGCTGGAAAGAGGGAGGGCCAGGTTAGTCCCCAGGGTATTAATCTTCCAAGAGCTTGGCACTTTAGGGAGAAGGAGGGGTGGTGTTCTAGTGATGGTAGCAAACCTGGGTGAGTCCTTGGGGGTTGTGCCATTAACTAGTACAATAATAAGCCAACCTCCTTCATGGTGTGTGTTTCAACGAGCTCGTTGATATCTATGGACATTGAAATGGGGGGAGTATCTCATAGGTAGAAAGTGAAATGTTTTATAATGGTAATATATACTTATGAAAAATGCCCTTCAGGATTACAGTGTAAACCTGCTTCTGCAAAAATACACCCTCAATATAACACTCCCCCCAACTTTTCTCTGCTTTCTAGTCTTAGACTCTTCACATAAAATGAGTCTAAGAGCTAAACTAGTCCAGCTCACTTGGTTCAAAGATGAGGAAACATGTCCTGGGATTTAAAGGGACTTGGCCACTATCACATAATATTGGCAGTTATTCTTCCTGATCTCTCCCTTCCTAAGAGGTTCTTGGCCAGTTCATCATCATCCCTCTTATACAGGGGAACTTTTTAAAAAGGTTTCCTGCAGAAGTCACTCTCCACAAGCCTCTTTCTATATATTTCTCTCTCCTAATTCTCTATGTTTGCAAATTGGAGGCCACTTTCCCAGATAAGTTGATATCTTGGTATCTATATCAGTTGGTATTTGCTAACCCATTTCAGTTGCGTTTTAAATTATTTTTTACCAATTTAGATGGAGATAAACTTTCTCAAAAAAAAAAAAAAGAAAATCAATGTGATGATAAATGATTCATCAGCTGTTCAGAGCAAGGAGTTGGGATTTGTAGCAGGCAGCTGCACTCTTAACAGCAAAGAACGTGTCAAATGACAAGAAGTTGTTTTCTTGCCAGGAACAAAATGAAGTTCACTTTCCCTGTAGTGACTGAACTGATTTTTCTCATTTACATCTGTATTTGAAAACAGGCAGTGGCAAAAGTGAGGCTTCCTTTCATATTTCCCCATTGGTCCATTTAAGGCCACTTAACTGTGGTTGAGTTGACAATGATGCCTTGTTTGAGGCTAATACATGGATTTCTGCAAGTGGCATGCAAATATAATATTTCTAATTGAATAATTTCTAATGCATTTGGGGAGCTCACAATTCAGAGTGCTATTATGATTAATGCTTATGTAAACTGAATAATCACCTGCTAAGTCTTATTTTGCCTTCAAGTCTTATTTAGTTGCCAGAAAAGTACACATAGAACTTCATTTAGAAAATCACATTTTAGCCAGGCAGGATGGTGCATTTCCATAATTCTAGCTATTCTGAGAGGTGGAGGCAGGAGGATCGCAAGTTTGAGACCAGACTGGGTAACTTAGCAAGACCCTATCTTAAAATATAAAGGGATGGAGATATAGGTCAGTGGTACGGCACTAGTCTAGCATGTATGAAGCGCTAGGTTCAATCCCTAGTACAAAAAAAGAGAATCACATTTTACAAAAAAAGAGGGCACTTTAGGGAAGTGCTCACAGTCAATACTAAAAATGTTTTAATCCCTAAAATAAAATATTGGAACCAATTTTGGACTATGGAAGAAAGCAGTCATTAGTGGAATCTTTGTAATGCACAATTTTCCCCAAAATTTGTCTCTCTGATAAGGTCTTAAACATGTAGGGCAAACACTGTGTGTGTGGCAGAGCCCCAGGTGCTAACCTGCAATTTATGGATCCCTTATGAGGCTTCAGTGGGGAATATGGCTTCATTCCATTCAGCAAACATTAATTACATACCTACTCCATGTAAAGTGCTGGACTGGACTCTTGTGACAGAGACAATTTAGGCAAAGGAAGTAAGATGGGCAGAGGCCTGGCCCCAAGTATTTGATTTCTGAAACACAATCTTTTGGAAAGGAGTTAGCCCAGCTCCTGAGTTTTAACAGAACTGAGTTCTAGCAGACCCAAGTTCTAGCCACAGTTTCAGTATCTTTGGGTGATACATGCATGCCACAGCACTGAACTCCTCTCTGTGTGCACCATTATAAAATAGGGCAATGGCTCCTGCTCCTAAGTCATGATGATGGAGAGGACATGACAGGCTTTGCTGGCCTGCTGAGCACCCTTCACTCTTACTGGGTCTTCTTTTCTCCCTAGCTCAGGATGTGGCTTTGCTATGTGGCAGAAAAATCCAGAGGGTGATTGGCCACCTTCCTTAAGTTGGCAGGAAGGTTTGGCCAGGAAAATTCCTAATGGTTGTGAACACTGCCAAAGCACTGGATCAGACAAGTTGTGGTCTGGGGATGGTTTGGAGCTGAAGCAAAGAATTACTCACCATCCCCAAAAGACATCTGCCTGCCTGGGGGTGCCTCTCCTTTCTTGAATCATCTTGGATCTGGGAGAAGGGAAATTCGTTCTTCTTCCTACTTCTTTCTCAGGAGATTTTCGCCAACTCTTTTGCAGGTATCTTTTTACTCTTCAAATAAAGAAGGACTTAGCACAAGGAAGGCTTCCATGCAGTGACAACTGTGCTGCACTGATGGTATCTCACATCTTACAATGTAAGTACCAAATGTCTGCTTTAGGACCCGCCAGCCAAGTAGAGAACCAAGTAAGAGAACTGAGCTTCCCAATGTGTCTGTAACCATGTCAGGGCTTAAGAAGAGAGAAAGAATGGGGTGTGGTGGTGCATGCCTGTAATCCCAGTACTTGGGAGGTACAGACAAGAGGATTGTAGGTTTGAGGCCAGCCTCAGTGACTTAGCAGGACTCTTAGCAACTTAATGAGACCCTGTTTCAATATAAAATTTTTAAAAGGGGGTCTAGAAGCCGGGCGTGGTGGCGCACGCTTGTAATCCCAGCATTCGGGAGGCTGAGACCGGAGGATCCGGGTTCGCGGGCAGCCTCAGCTACCTAGCGAGGCACTCCGCAACTTAGTGAGACTCGGTTTCAAAATAAAGAATAAAAAAATAGGGCTGGGGGTATAGCTCGGAGGTAGAATGCCCCTGAGTTCAATCCCCGGTACCGCAAAAAAAAAAAAAAAAAAAAAAAAAAAAAAAGGGGGTCTAGAGGTATACGTTGGTGGTTGAATGCTGCTTGGTTCAATCCCCTGTGAAAAAGAAGTGGAGAGGAAGCCTGGATACAATATAGAGAAACAACAAGATCCAGTGGGGTCTTCTTCATTACAGTCATTGAGACTTGGTTCAAACTCTTATCTCTTCTACCTCCTAAGTATTGTAGGGCAAGCCCCTTCCTTCTCTGAGCTGGATTGTCCTTGCCTTTAGTAGTGACAAGAATTACAAGAATATCTTCTTGCAGGGCAGCTCTATAGATTTAAGTAAATGCTGATTTTCTTCTACCTCAGTCCAACCTTCCTCTCCCACCACCCCTAGGCTTGCTGTCTAGGAGCTGGTTTGGACAAATCTAGGCATGGATTTTGCCAGGCAGACCCTAGATCCTTCTGCTTGCCCCAGGGTCCATCTCTGGAGCACACTGTCAGGTTCAATATGATTTGTGTTGCTTTTTATCATGGTCCTAAGAAAATGAAGCACAGAGTACAGCAGGTGGAAAGAGTCTAAAAGGGAAAAAGGCCCCAGGCATCAATTATTCTACCCATATCCTAAAAGCAAAGCTGTTAGACTAGACTCAACAACAAAGTTGGGAGGAAGGAGGCCTGGGGAACTACAGAGCCTACCTGACTGGGGGGGACACTGTTCCCTTAGCCCTAGGGTCTAGGCAGCTGGAGATAGTATCCCATCTTCTAAGACCAGCTGAACTTCCTCTCCTTTCTTGAGGCCTCACAAGAATACACTGTTCCCTACTAATCCTGCAAGATCATAACTTCAGTTTTTTGTTTGTCTCATACGTTCATTTTTTTTAACCTCTGTCCCTTACCTTCCTGCCAGTCTATAAATGGTAGATTTCTGATTTCTCTGGGAGCTTCAGACTGGAGTGCTTGGATAGGCACAGTGTCTGAAACAGTGTTTATCAAGCGATTCTTGGGCCTCTCAAGAAAAGAGGACCCCGGAATCTCAGAAAGGTAGTGGGTGACAAGAACCACAGTAATCAGGAAAGGCTGATAGAGGAGGTGGCTTTTGTGCTGGGCCTGGAAGGGACACAGAATAATTAAATAGATAGTGATAGGCAAAAAACAAAGCAAATCCCCAAACAAAATAACATAAAAGGAATGGTGGTGGGACAAAGAGAAGCTAGAGGATGCAGAATGTCCCAAACATGCTGTCTACATAGAAGAGGGAGTTGAAAGTGAAGCATCATTTTGAAGGGTCTTGAATGCCAAGGTCACTAACCAGCTGTCCAGCATCTTACTTGCAGGTGGAGCAGATAGAGAAAACATTGTTGGAAAACATCCTTCTCCACTAACTGTCCGTTCAGTTAGTGGCCAGGGCATTGGGATTCCTGGGTGGCCTCTTTTGGGGGAGCCCAATGTCATTCTTAAGAATTCTGCCTTATGGATTTGGACATTCCCTAGTGGCTTTCTCAGGCATAACATGGAGGAATGCTTCAGCTTTTCCAGGTGTTATTTTGTCAATAGAAGCTCATTACATGGGGGTGGGAGGCTAAAGTTCCAATGGGTTAGATTTTCACAGAGAATTTTGGTCAGGCTCAGTGTACTGTAAGGTGTGGTGCAGAGTACAATTAAGTTGCTCATTTATCTGTTCATTGACTCATTCATCTGATATTTGTTGAATACCCACTATATTCTAAGCATTTAAGAACCTTTGCATTCCAACCTTCTTATCTGCTTAAGTCTCTCTTACACACCTTTCTATTCTAGTTAGTTTGACACTCCCTCCTAAATACACCTCCTCCTCCTCCTCTTTCTTCTTTCTTTCTTTTTTTGGTACTGGGGATTGAACTCATGGGCGTTCTATCTCTGAGCTACACTCCCAGCCCTATTTATTTTTTATTTGGAAACAGGGTCGCATTAGATTGCAGAGGGCCTCACTAAGTTGTTGAGGCTGGTCTTGAACCTGTGATCCTCCTATGCCACCCTCCCAAGTACTGAGATTACAAGCATGCATAGCCAAGCCCGGCTTGAAGCCTCCCTCTTACAAACTTCCTTACTAATGCTTCTTTGTCATTCATTCAATGAACAATTTATTTTTTCTTATTGAATCTACCAGGTGTCAGATAGTATGATAGGCACTGGGAACATAGCAGTGAACTAAGATACAAATTCTTGTCCTCACGGAGTTTCCATTTTTGACAGTGGAGGAGTTCAGTCAATGA
Organism: Graphiurus murinus; assembly: GCA_004027655.1. Classification (NCBI taxonomy): domain Eukaryota; kingdom Metazoa; phylum Chordata; class Mammalia; order Rodentia; family Gliridae; genus Graphiurus; species Graphiurus murinus. Next base: position 20,162 of record PVLC010012609.1, read on the forward strand.
TCCAAAGAAGAAAATAAATTATGAGTATTAGAAAGTGATAAGAGCAATAGAGAAAAAATAAACATGGAAGGGAGATGAGGGGTTTTCAGGGTGGCTACTTAATATTTGAATAAGGTGGTGGGTGACCATAGGCTTACTGTGAAAATTATAGAGACTTGAAGGAGGTGAGAGAGTTAAAACATGCAGCAAGCCGGGCGTGGTGGCGCACGCTTGTAATCCCAGCATTCGGGAGGCTGAGACCGGAGGATCTGGGTTCGTGGCCAGCCTCAGTTACCTAGTGAGGCACTCCGG
>PVLC010012609.1:20552-43951 GCA_004027655.1 Graphiurus murinus
AAAAAAAAAAAAAAAAAAAAAAAAAAAAAAAAAAAAAAAAAAAAAAAAAAAAAAAAAAAAAAAAAAAAAAAAAAAAAAAAAAAAAAAAAAAAAAAAAAAAAAAAAAAAAAAAAAAAAAAAAAAAAAAAAAAAAAAAAAAAAAAAAAAAAAAAAAAAAAAAAAAAAAAAAAAAACATGCAGCAAAATCCGGTGGAAGAGCATTCTAAGGGGAGAAAATGTCCTGTGCAAAAGGCCTGGGGCATGCCAGAAACACTACAAAGTCTCTTAGGACTGGCTATAGCTGAATAAGAAAGGGAAGGAGGAATCTTGGAGGGCCTTTTACAAGCATATCAGAGACCTGGAGCCTGACTCCAAATGAGTTGGGAAGACACTGAAGCAATTTGAGCTGAGGAATGGAAATAATCTGAATGGGGTTTTAACAGAATTATGTTAGCCTCTGTGGTGAAAATAGACCTGTGCAGGGAATGGGGAAATGGGAATATCAGATCAAAGGCCATTGCAGGAAGGAGAGATGCTTGTAGTTTGGACCAGCATGGTAACAGTGAAAGTGCTCACAATATTTGTCACCTTCCTTTACTGCAGATATTTATTCATTTGTATCTCATCATAATTCTCTTCCTAGATTGCCATAGTCTTGCATGGAGAGAAAAATGAGAACCATCTTGTATTCTTCTAAGGGCCAACATGGGGTCTTGTACTTAATAATCCCAGAGCCTAAAAGATTGATGTGTGGGTATATGTGTTTTTGTGGGGTTTTTTTGGGGGGTACTGGGGATTGAACCCAAGGGCATTCTAACTCTGAGCTATATCCCCAGCTTTTTCATTTATTTTTTAAATCAGAATCTCACTAAGTTGCTGAGGCTAGCCTCAATGCTGCGATGCTCCTGTCTCAGCCTCTCAAGTCCTGGGATTACAGGCATGAGCCACTACACCTGGCTGGATGATGTACTTTAAAAACCAGCTCAATTGAAGTATCATTTACATACCATAAAATTCATCTACTTATTTATTTGATTAATTATTTATTTTTGATGCTGGGGATTGAACCCAGGGGCATTCTATCTCTGAGCTACATTCCCAGCCCTATTTTTAATTTTTCATTTTGAAACAGGATCTCACTAAGTTGCAGAGGGCCTCACTAAATTGAGGCCAGCCACAAAACTGTGATCCTCCTGTAACAACCTCCCAAATACCGGGATTATAAGCATGTGCCACCACACCCAGCTAAAATTCACCCATTTAGACACTTCACAAAAGAAAAAGTACAAATGGCCAATAAATGTATGAGGAAATGTTCAACATAATTAGCAATCAGAGAGATGCAAATCAAAACTACCTTGAGATTTCACCTAACCCCAATCAGAATGGCAGTCATAAAAAACCACAAACAACAACAAATGCTGACCAGGGTGTGGAGAAGTGGGAACCCTAATACATTGTTGGTGGGATGGCAGATTAGTGCAACCACTTTGGAAAACAGTATGGAGGATCCTCAGACAAATGGGAATGAACCTACCGTATGATCCAGCAATACCACTTCTGGGTATCTATCCAAAAGAATGGAAACCAAACTACCAGACCGATGCATGCATATCTATGTTTATAGCTGCACAATTAACGATTGACAAACTATGGAACCATCCAAGATGTCCATCAACAGATGAATGGATTACAAAACTCTGGGATATGTACACAATGGAATTTTATTCAGCGATAAAGAAGAACAAAATCCTGTCATTTGCGGGGAAATGAATGGAACTGGAAAACATGTTAAGTGAGATTAGTCAGTCACAAAAAGTAAAAAATCGTATGTTCTCCCTAAGATGTGGATGCTAAGGGAAAAAAAGGGCATAAGAAGGACTCCCAATGAAAAAGGAGAACCCTTAGGTGAGCAAAGAATTTGACTTAATGGAATGTGACGAGATGGGGGGGAACACCCTAATTCACATGATGTACTTTCACAAACATATCACAGTCAATCACTAAACTGAACCTGAGAAGGAGGGAGAGCGAGGGAATGGGGCAGAAATTGAGGAAGGGTTAAATGAGAAATGTATGCATGTATGCCTTTATCAGCTTGTACCTAACACAGATGTATGATTACAATGCACCAATTTAAAAAATAAAATATATAGCTCAACTGGGTATGGTGGCCCATGTCTGTAATCCCAGTATTTGGGAAGCTGAAACAAGAGGACAGGTTCGAGGACAGATATAGAAACTTAGAGAGACTCTCAGCAACCTAGCAAGACTATTTCAAAACAAAAAATTTAAAAAGGACTGGGGGTATAGCTCAGAGGTAGAATGTCCCTGGGTTCAATCCTCAGTAGGACACATACACATACACACACACACACACACACACACACACACACACACACACAGAGTTCAATGATTTTTAGTAACATTACAGATTATTACAGTCCATTTTTTGGACATTTGCATAATATTAAAAATGATCTCTCAAGTCCATTTGCAAACACATTCTGTTCATATGCTCAGCTCCAGGCAACCACTAATTTATTTTCTTTTTCTATACATTTGCCTTTTATAGGCATTTAATGTAAATGGTGTGATAAAATATATGGTCTTTTGCATTTGGCTTTTTTTTCACTAAACATGTTTTTGAACTTTACATAAGTTCTAGTTTGTTCTTCTCTGTGGCTGAATAGTATTCCATTTTATAGATATAATACATTTTGCTCATATAATCACCTGCACATGGACATTTGGATTCTTTCTAGTTTATTTAGCTGTTACGAATAATGCTATACCTGGGTGTGGTGAAACATGCCTGTAATCCCAGTACTTGGGAGGCTGAGACAGAAGGATTGCAGGTTTGTGGCTAGCCTCAGCAACTTAGCGAGGCCTTCAGCAACTAAGGGAAGACTCTAGTTTTGTGTTTGTTTGTTTGGTTTTTGGAAGGCCCTCTTTTAAAATAAAAAAAAAATAAAATAGGGTTGGGAGTGTAGCTTGAAGGTAGAATTCCCCTGGGCTCAGTCCCCAGCACCACACACACACACACACACACACAAAAGAATAATGCTATGAACATTGGAATATCAGTCCTTATATGGATACATGTTTTTCATTTCCCTTGGGTAGATTCTTAGAAATATAATTGTTGGGTTTTGTGATAAACTTATATTGAACATTTTAAGAAACTTCCAAACTGTTTTCTGAATTAATATAGCAACACACGAAATGTATAAAGTTTCAAATTTTCCATACCTTCATTAGCATTTGATATTATTTGTCTTTGATTATGGCCATTACAGTGGGTAGGAAGAGGTAAATCATTGCAATTTAATTAGTATTTCTCTAATGACTGATGATGTTGAACACCTTTTCACATGCTTGTCCCTATGTTCTCTTTGAATCTTTGCCCATCCTAAAATGAGCTATCTTACAACTGAATTGTAAAAGATTCTTATAAATTCTGATTTAGGAGATATGTAATTTGCAAATTTCTTTCCCACTCTGTGCCTTGGTTTTTTTTTAATTTGTAGCAATATCTTCTAATTTTTCACTGATATATTTTGAAGTACATTTTAAATTTTTTTGTGGAATTCCCATTTCTAAATCTTCCTTCCTGCCTCCCTCCCTCCCTCTTCCTTTCTTCCTTCCTTCTTTCTTGTGGTTGCTGAGGACTAAACCCTGGGGCATTCTATCTCCAAGCTACACCCCCAGCCCTTTTTATATTTTGTTCTAAAACAGGGTATTGCTAGGTTGCCGAGAGTCTCTCTATGTTGCTGAGGCTGTCCTTGAACCTGAAATCCTCCTGTCTTGGCCTCCAAAGTACAGGAATTACAAGGATGCCCCACCATGCCTGGCTCTAAATGTTTCTTAGTGGATCATATTTTTGCATTATACCTAAGAACTCTTTGCCTAACCTAAGGTCACAAACAATTTCTCCTAAGTTTTCTTCAAGTGTTTTTATAAGATTCCTCTTATATTTAGGTCTGTGATCTATTCTGAGTAATTTTTTCATATGCTTGTGTGGTATATGGTTTGAGATAGGGGTCCAACTTCATACTTTTGCATGTGTGTGTCCATTTGCTCCAAAACCATTTGTTGGCATCAAGTGCAGTGATGCATGCCTGTAATCCCAGTACTTGGGAGGTTGAGACAAGAGGATCACATGTTTGAGAGCAGCCTCAGCAACTTAGCGAGGCTCTCAGCAACTTAGCGAGACTCTGTTTCAAAATAAAAAATGAAAAGGGCCGGGAGGGTAGCTCAGAGGCAGAATGCCCTAGATTCAGTCCCTAGTACCAAAACAAACAACAATTAAAAAAATGAGAGAGAGAGAGAGAGAGAGAGAGAGAGAGAGAGAGAGAGAGAGAGAGAGAGAGAGAGAGAGGGAGAGGGAATCATTATTGAAAACATAAAACACTCTTATTTCTTCATTGAATTGTCTTGGTACCTCTGTCGAAACCAATTGTTCATAGATGCAAGGGTTTATTTCTGGACTCTCAAACATTCTATTGATCTCCATGTCTGTTCTTTGCCATCAGTGCCCTGCCTTGATTGTTCTAGCTGTGTGGTATGTTTTGAAATAGGAAAGCGTAGCCCAGCATGGTGGTGCATACTTGAAATCCCAGTATTTGGGAGGCTGAGACAGGAGGATCGCAGGTTCAAGACCAGACTCAGCAACTTAGGAAGACCCTTTACAACTTAATGAGACCATATTTCAAAAATAAAAACTAAAATAGGGCTGGGTATGTAGCTCAGAAGTAGACTGCCCGAGATGAAAACCCCAGTACAACACACACACAAATGAAATAAGGAAGTGTTCATCCTCCAACTTTGTTTTTCCTTTTCAAAATTGTTTTGATTATTTTGTGTCTTTTTCATTTCCACATAAATTTTCAGATTGTCAACTTTTACAAAAAAGGCTGCTGGGACTTTGATGGGTGTTGCACTAAATTTAGAGATCAATTTCGGAAAACATTACTATCTTAATAACATTGAATCATCTAGTCCATGAATAAGAAATATCTTTCCATTTATGTAGATCTTTTTAAAAATTCTCTCAGAAATGTTTTGTGATGTTCAGGGTACAAGAAGTCTTATACTTCTTTTGTTTACTTTATTCCTCAGCATTTCATTCCTTTATTGATGTTATTGTAAATGGAACTATTTTCTTAATTTCATTTTCAGATTGTTCAATTGCTAGTCTATACTAAATGCATTTACCTTTTTGTACATAGATTTTTTATCTTGCTACCTTGCTGAACTAATGCACTAGTTCTGGTAGGTTTTTTTTTTTTTTTTTGGTATGTTTGTGGGTTCCTTAGGATTTTCTGCATACTATACCATGTTTACTCCAAGTATGACAGTTTAATCTCTTCCTCTTTTAGTGAAAATTCTTTATATATCTTCTTGCCTGATTGCATTTACTAGAACCACCAATACAACAGTTGGGTGAAGAGGAGAGAGCAGATATCTTTGTATTTTTTCTGGCCTTAAGGGAAGGCATTGGTCTCTGTTCATGTGGTATGATTATAATGTTAGTTATAGGTTTTCCAAAGGTAAGTTTCATCAAGTTGAATTCCTCTAATTTCTTGTTTGTTGGATTTTTGTTTTAACCATCAATAGGTGATAGATTTTGCCCTGTCTGCAGCTATTCAAATGATAGTGTAGGGTGGGTTTTTTGTCCTTCATTTTATTAACATAGTGTATCACATTATCCTTCATTTTATTACATAATGTATCCTACATTAACAGAGTAGAGCAAGTATCTTCTACTCTGTTTTCTGGGAAAGTTTGTAAAGAATTAATTAGTGAAGCTTTCTAAACCTTATTGTATCACATTTATTGATTTTTGTATGTTGAACTGACCTTGAAATCCTGGGATAAGCCAGGCGTGGTGGTGCTGCACACTTGTAATCCCAGTACTTGAGAGGCTGAGTCAGGAGGATTGCAGGTTCACAGTTAGCTTCAACTACTTAGCGAGACCCTCTGCAACTTAGTGAGACCCTGCTTTAAAATAAAGAATAAAGAATAGGGCTGGGGGTATAGCCTCTGGGTTCAATCTCCAGTACTGTAAAAAAAATCCTAGGATAAATCATATTTGGTCATAGCATATAATCCTTTTTATATATTACTAGATTCAGTTTATTTGTATTTTGTTGAGAATTTTTGCCTCTGTGTTCATGAGAGGTATTGATCATCTGTGGTTTTCTTTTCTTAAGATGTTTTTGTCTAGTTTGGGTATCAGGCTAATACTGGTCTCATAGATTGAACTAGCAAGTATCCTCTACTCTGTTTTCTTAATTAGTGAAGCTTTCGAAACCTGATTGGGTTTTAGTGGGATTTATACATTTATCAATATTGGTTAAATTAAAAGAATTGGGGCCGGGCGTGGTGGCGCATGCTTGTAATCCCAGCATTCGGGAGGCTGAGACTGGAGGATCCGGGTTCAAGGCCAGCCTCAGCTACCTAGTGAGGCACTCCGCAGCTTAGCAAGACTCGGTTTCAAAATAAAAGAATAAAAAAAAAAATAGGGCTAGGGGTGTAGCTCGGAGGTAGAATGCACCTGAGTTCAATCCCCAGTACCGCAAAAAAAAAAAAAAAAAAAAAAAGAGTTGGGACTGGGCAGAGGACCTGGGAACAGGAGGGATTGAGCTTCTGTGAGGTGGGGGGAGGTGAGAGACTGGTAGGTACCAGGAGATCAGGGCCCACAAGTCCACAAGATAACAATTCAAATTAAGGCTTGAAATTGGTCAAAAGGCATTGGTTCCCCAAGATCCAATTTGGACCAATCATAAAAAAGCAGATGGGGAATCTCAATAAGGTTTAAAAGTCCACCTTGCAAGAGCTAAAATAAACTTTCATATTTCTATACCCTTCATTAGTCCTTGAACTTCATTCATTGAAATTCACTTGACAAGAACCCAATAAGAGGAGACACCTCATATCATTTTGCCACCCCAAATGGAAGTCAAACCCACAATCCCAGTGAAGGAAGAATTGGTTTCAGAGTTACTGCTTTAGCCTTCAAGAGTATTTGATATATGGAGAGTTTCATTATATTGTGATTTAAGATATATGCATACACATGATTTACATTATGATGTGAGACAATAATGCACCAATAAAAGAACATTAATATATATCACATTAAAATATATATACATGCATACACCTTCCTTGTCCAAAGATGAACATACCATCTATCTAAAAACAAATGGAAAGTCAAGATAGAAGAGAAAAAACTCAACTTTCCAGTAAATTAGGTGCCCCATCTTTCATGTACTTTACTCACCAAAGGATTCATAGAGAGTCTATTTACTTTTATAGAACATAACTTCTAACAGGTGTGGATATCTAGCTTCCCATATTATGTTAGATTAGAAGAAACAATTTAGAACAGAATGTTCTAAACTTTAACTTTAGGGCAAGTCAATGACAGGAAGTAATTCATACAAATCAGACAGACAGGGAAGAAATCTCAGAACTATAAGGAAGACAAAGGAATTCAAAAGTAAAAGCAGTCTGGGGCCATTTATGAAAGGAGCAGATAATCCTAAATACCTCAATTGCCTGTGTAGGCATAATACTATAATAAGTGTTTATAATTATAAACTGGAGACATCTAGAAATGTGTAAATTATGATCATGGATAAAATTCTAACTATTTAGAAAGATTAGAATGATTTGTCTACTGAGGATTCTAGATAGTTGAGGATTTGCTGGATTCCCAATGTACAGCATGACGAACTGGCTGTGACTGGCTTACATTAGAGTTAACATGTTTATTCCCTTTTCTTGATAATTTTTGATCAGGGTAGAGTGAGGTTGGGGGGTGTATTAGTTTTATATGGCCATCATAGGAAAATACCAGAGACTGGATGGTTTAAATGAGAGAAATTTATTTTCTCAGCTTCTGGAGGCCAGAGTCCAAGATTGAGCTTTGGCATGTTTTGTTTCTTCTGAGGCCTCTCTCCTTGGGTTGAAGATAGCTGCCTTCTTGCTGTGCTCCTTCTTCTTTTGTTTGCTCACATCCCTAGTATCTCTCAGTGTGTCCACATTTCCTCTTTTTGTGTGAACACTAGTCAGATTGGATTAGGGAACCCCCAATGCTCTCAGTTTTAACTTAATCATTGCTTCAAAGGCCCTGTTTCTAAATACACTCACATTTGGTGGTGCTAGGATTAAGACTTCAATATTAGGGAGACAAAATCCAACCTATAACAGGAGCTAGTTGGAAATAGGGGGAATTATAAAAAGATTGTGGGAGAAGAAAACCCTAACAAAACATACAACTGTGACCTCAGAGCCTTTATACTATAACTTACTATACTGAGACTTCCCAATAATGCATGGCTTCTGATTGGAAAAAAGGGCACTAGAAATTCAAATATGCATATATCATGAGGCAAGAAGCATGAAACTACCCTGGTTGCAAAGAAAGTGCTGTTTGGGGGAGATCAGAAGGTTTCCTGGGTACTCCATTACTGAACTCCTCAATGATGTTAAAATGTCACTTTTTCTGCCATGCAGCAGAATTGGGAGACTTCCAGGAAGAAATGGTTAGGAAACATCTGGCACAAACTCGGTACTTGCCAAACCAAGACTGTTTAGAGAGCAAGATAATGCACTTCCATCAGAAGCACATGTAAGTATTTGAACTAGCATCTGCTTCCCCAGTGGAAGATACTACTAAAGCCGGGGCAAACTCTCAAAGCAAGCCCTTCAGGCTCAAGGAGCTTCAGGCTCAAGAAAATGCTGGGTCCCAGATGTAGCTCTCAGGGTGGAAGTGTCATTCCTGCTGTATTTATTAGGCTCATAAATACTTTTCTCTTGCAGTGGCAGGAGTCCAGCTGAATCTGATGTTCTGCTACTGGACATAGCGAGGAAGCTGGAGATGTACGGCATCAGGCCTCACCCTGCCAGTGATGGGGAAGGGATGCAGATTCACCTGGCTGTGGCGCACATGGGAGTGCTGGTGTTACGGGTAGCAACCCTTTTCTTTGTAGCCCTTCAGCTTGAGGGTGGTGGGGAGGTGGTTATCTTGACTCTCTTGTGGATGATAGCAATACTCACTCTTAACACCAACTAGAAAAGAAAGTAATAGCTAGGAATGTTTGGGGTAAGCCCTTTCCTCTTGATGTGCTTTGCTGCCATGAGCAGTCAGTATATAGCTACGTAGATTCTGAGGAGGTCATCCTTTATCCTAGACTATCATGGTGTGCATGTCTAGAGGCTCTTTGGAACTTCTAGTCTAAGTAAATATGTGCATCCAAAAAGCTTAGGCTATGACATTGGCCAGATCCTCCAGAGACACTTTGAGGGGGTCCAAAATGTGGGATGCCCAAGAGCATTCTACCTCTGACCTACATTTCCCAGCCTGTTTATTTTTTTTTTAATTTTGAAACAGAGTCTCACTAAGTTGCTGAGGCTGACCATGAACCTGCTATTCTCCTGTCTCAGCCTCCCAAGTAATGGGATTATAGGCTGAGATGCTCTTATTCATGATTGTTTTCATTGGAGGTACTCAGTGCCAAATGGTAGGGAATTCGTGTCAAATCCTGCCAGTAACTGTTGCTGTTTACTGGTTCATTCTACTCCCAGGACCAGGACTTCCCCCACCCCCAGGTTAGAAACCTAACTCAAGTAAGATACAATGATGCACACTTGTAATACCAGCTATTTGGGAGGCTGAGATAGGAGTACCTTAGGTTAGAGGCCAGCCTAGGAAACATAGGGAGAATTTGTCTCAAAATAAAAGTAAAAAGGGCTGGAGGTGTAGTTCAGTGGTAGAGAGCCCCTGCACTCAATCTCCAGAGCTGCAAAACAAACAAACAAACAAAAAACGTAGGGTTGGAGGAGAGAAACCCAACTTAGGGCTCTCTGGTCTTCTATCATTGATCTTCACCCCAGGGAACTTTGCCAGAAGCTATTTTTTTCAGTCTATTAGATATCTTTGTATTTCTGAACATTCAATAAATTTAGAGCCAACATAAGGTTCAAGATAAGCAAATACCTATGCAGGTCTGTGAATAAGCCACTTGTGAGAGAGAAGGGGGTAACCTCAAACTCACTGATCATCAGGACTAAATTAGAATACTGAAGTCACAAAGCAGGTCAGGTTAGGACTTGGCTAAGAGAATCTTGGCCTTCTCATTGCTGAGAAGTTCACAACAAAGCAAATGAGAAGGCCAAGATGCTCTTAGCCAAGTCCTAACCTGACCTGCTTTGTGACTTCACATTGATGGGTAAAAGTCCCAATGGATCCCAGGTATACTTGCTCACCCAGGAGGGACTTGTTTTGCATTCTATTCTAATCCCTGATCCTTGCCATTTCCTACTGCATGGGAGAAGATGGGAAGGGGAGAGGAGAAAGGCCACCATGTTGGTTGTGATTTCCTTCAGTGTGAATCCTTCCAGGGACAGTTGGGACAATATTAGTTAACTAGAATATAATATCAATTAATAGTTAATAATAACATTATTATTAACTAATTAATTAGAATATAATATCAATTAATTAGAATTGTTGTCTCTACACAAATTTGGCCAAAGTATAGATATTTATGTGTTGAGTACCTTCTCTCTGTTCTTCATTGTATTATTTCTTTTTTAAAAAATCTTTATTGAGATATAATTTGCATACCATAAAATTCACCTGTTTTAATAACCTGTATAAGTCAGTGGTTTTTAGTATATTTACAGAGCTGGGCAGATAGCTATTCATCCATCCATTTTTAGTCTATTTATTTACTTATTTGTACTGAAGACTGAACCCAAGGGCATTCTACCTCTGAGCTACACCCCAGCCCTATTTTTTGTTTTAATTTTGAAACAAGGTCTTGCTAGGTTGATGAGAGTGTCACTAAGTTGCTAAAGTTGGCCTCAAACTTGTAATCCTCCTGTTTCAACTTCCCAAGTACTGGGATTACAGGTGTGCTACCACACCCAGCTCTCATTTTTTAGTCTATTTATTGTGCATCCATACTGGGCCACACACTAAAGTGACAGAAGTACAAAAGCATGATCCTTCTTAATGGAACTTGAATTCTAATAGAGAGAAGACAGACAATTGAATAAGTAATTACAAACAAATGCAATGTGCTTTGTGCTAGAAGCATGGGGTGCTAAGGTAACAAGTGTATGTGGGGGCTTAACATTTAAGCTAAGACATGAGGAAGTTCTCCAGGCTGAAAGGTTAGGGTGGGGAGGTAAGGAAAGGTGTCTTAAAAAAAAAGACAGCCTAAATGTTCCTCAACAGATGAATAAAGAAAATGTGGTATATACACACAATGGAATTTTACTCTTTCAAAAGGAAGAACCAAATTATGTCATTTGCAGGAAAATGGATGGACTTAGAGAATATGCTAAATGAGATCAGCCAGTAACAGAAATTCAAAGATCATGTGTTTTCTCTCACATGACAAAGCTAGAGAGAAAATAGGAAACAAAAGGGACTTTAGTTAAATGAGAAGGACCAGTTGAATAGTGAAAGAAGATTGGGGGAGAGAGGAAGGAAGGGGAAACAAGATTGGGGGGAGGGATGAAGGAAACAGTTCAAATAATGCTATATCCATATATGAAGGTTTTACTACCAAGTACATGGAGGGAAGAGGGGGAAGTTGGGTGTGATGCAAAGGAAAATACACCAAGTGATATATACATGTATGAATGTAGCACTTTGAATTGTGTTATGATGTATAACTGCAATACACCAATAAAAGTATAAAAAAGATGGTCCCATTCATGAAGTACATTTTCTATATTTGTAGTGTTACAAGTCAACTCATGCTAACATGCTAAAATCAACCCCCCTGTTTAATTGTAGGGAAATACAAAGATCAATACTTTCAACTGGGCTAAAATCCGCAAGTTGAGTTTTAAGAGAAAGCATTTTCTCATCAAACTTCATGCCAATATATTGGTAAGTAGATTTCTAATAAATTCTTGTACTTTCTGTTCACTTGGAATTTCTTGGTTGTTTCTACAAATGGTTTGAATCTGGGTGGTGAAAGTTGACAGGCCCTGAGGCATGATATGCCCCTTCTCTTGCCTCTATATAAACAACCAGAGCCTTAGCCACATTTTTTACTAAAGGCAATACACTAAGAAATTTGATTTGCAGTTCAGAATTAGTGAAGTAATAGGTAAGTGGGGCACCTGGGCTGGAAGATAAGTCTCTGTGGAAATCCTTTCTGAGAGACTTGATGTGTCAAATGGGGGTGACCTGATTTAAGACAATGGAAATAATTATTTGATATTCTTGGCATCATCTTCATCCACTTTCCTTGAGCAAAAGTTATTGAGCACCTGTTACATGCTAAAGCCAAGCAGGATATGAGAAGTGTGTATACATAGAAGCAAAATAAGCAATTCCTGGGCAAATTTGCATTGTATAGGGTGAGACAAAGGTGCTAGAGAGGATGTTCTTTTAGGACAGTAGAGAAGGAAATGTGTACAAAATAAGTTTTGAATTACAGAAGATTCAATTCGGGCTTCAATTCGTTGGATCTTGGCATTATATTAAAGGATTCATTTGAGCAGTTCAGGGGACCAGATCTGGTGTGAAATTCATGGAGAGCCACAAGGGGCTGCATGAAGAAACCTGGGAAGAAACGAGGGGCAGGACAGGGGGTTGGTGCAGTGGGTTGGTGAGGCTGCTGCAAACAGGGCTTGCCATGTAGTCTTGGGCTTGTGGGGTGGATGGGATGGGAAAACCTTGAACTTTAGATCTGGAAGGCCAAGCTCCCCCAGGACAGATTAAAATATGCCAAAAGAGCAATACAGAAAATCACAGAACAAGATAGCACATAAAGGAAGAAGTACTTCTAAATGGCACATTAAAAACAACTCCTAAACATATAATCATCCTATAAACCCTTCCATCTCTATGGAAATCTCCTCCCTCTCCTTTCCTGTTGGTCATTTATAATTTTTGTCACCTCAAAAGGATGCCCTTTGATGTTCATTTTAACCTAATTTACAACTTCATAAAAATGTTCCTGGCAGAGAAGAGAGGGGTTACAAAAGTGTTTCAAGTGAGGGGAGCGTGCAGAGCAAGGGCAACTTGCTAGAGAAGGCTCTGTTTGTGAGAAGTGGCCCTCTGTTCTCCTGTGAAGGTTGCCAATCACTTGGATTCAGTAGGTGTGAAGCACACAGAGAGTCTGGTGTAAAATCAGAAACTGCATGGGTCCCTGGAAGGTGTTGGGTTTGGAAGGTCTTTGATATTCTTGAAGGATGTTTTGCTTGATGGAAATTGGTTTATACAGGTTCTGTGCAAGAATACCTTGGAGTTCACCATGGACAGCCGAGATGCCTGCAAGGCTTTCTGGAAGAATTGTGTGGAGTACCATGCTTTTTTCAGGCTTTCTGAAGAACCCAAATCAAAGCCTAAAACTCTGCTTTGCAGCAGGGGTTCAAGTTTCCGTTATAGGTAATTCAATACTGTGTATAGCAAAACTATAAAATGGAAAATACTATACATAGGAAAACTCCAATATGGGAAGTGCATGCCTGTAATCCTAGTACTTAGAAAGCTGAGACAGGAGGATTGCAGGTTTGAGGACAGCCTACACAACATAGTGAGACTCTCAGCAACCTAGGGAGACCATTTCAACAAACAAAAAATAGGGCTGGGGGTGTAGCTCGGAGGTAGAATGTTGCCCCTGGGTTCAATGCTCAGTAGGACACACACACACACATGCATACACACACACACACACACACACACACACACACACACACAGAATATATATTCAATGAACCTATTTCCTTTACATGCAATTTATAAGCAAGCCATTGAAAGGAAAGCTTGACAACATCCTTTTAGTGGTAGATAGGCAAAAGAAAAAGGGAGAAAGCTTTGGGAGGGATAAGGAATTTCAAAGGTGCAATATTGCCTTAGATGTTCCTTGCTACGCGTCACACCTTGGAGGACTGGAAGTGAGGTTGAATTACGATCTTGTTTTTACTTGAACACACCAGCCTAGGAATTCACTGGAAGCAGCTTTCAAAACTTTTAGCTAACATAAAAAATTCTAATCGAATGCTTCCACATAAAGTAGTTTTCAAATAGTGGAAGCTTGCCCCAGTAAGAACTGAAGTATTCAAGAAAACATATTTTGGATGAAATCCTTAGAGTGTATTCTGTAAGTCCCTCCCTCTTTAAACAGATGATACTGAGCATATTTTTCCCTTTTTTAAAAATGACCTGAGTTACTTTATACATCACTCAATATCCTCTGCAGGCAGCTCTGGTGCAGCGACGGCCTCGGGTAGGGGAGGCACTCCAGGCCTTGCACTTCAGTGATAAATGGCCCAGACTTTTTGGGTTTTATGATTCCTGCGATTTCTCTTTTGGATCTTGTGTTTCTCCTAGCACACAGCTGGATTTCCTTGCTAGTGTATGACTCACAATCTTCTTTTTTTTTGGTTAGCTGTTTTTTTTTTTTTTTCTCTATCATGGACTCGGAAACCAGATACATAGTGCATGAACTACATTATGATGTGAGATTACAATGCACCAATATAAGCACATAAAATAAATGCAATTGAAATAACATGTACAATTTTGATATATATTTAAAAAGTAGTATATAAAACAAATCAGTTGGCTTTTAATTTTTTTAAGTTTCTGGGTTCTGTGTAATTGAGGTTGCTGTTCCTATTTGTCAGACAAGTGGGTATTACCATTAATGTGATAGTCAAAGGTTCATGACATATGTCATTTGTCCAGATGCTTCTGGTTTCAATGATAAATGAGGTCTTTGAGGTTTAGTAGCCCATTGGTTTATGACTAGAATTAATGATTTTTATCTTGTCTTTTATAATAGTGGAAGAACTCAAAAGCAACTTTTGGAATATGGGAAAAAAGGGAGGTTGAAGAGTTTGCCATTTGAAAGGTACATGCTTTGGTTTATCTTTGCTGATTTTAAGTTGAGTTTAGAGATTAATATGCATTATGGTATTCTCAAGAAGGCTATTTCAATGACTGCTCTGTTTGGGAATTTCAGGAAACATTACCCATCCCAGTACCATGAACGACAGTGCAGGTCGTCTCCAGACATACTCTCTGATGTGTCAAAACAAGTAAGGGGTCTGAAAATTCTTACTTCTTTAGATAAGGGTAGTTTATCCAGATTTCAAAAGCTCCCAAGGATTGATTCTGCTAGAATCTCCTAGTGTGTATAAGGGTTATTCTCCTCATCTGGATCAGCTTCCTGGGGGAGGTTTGCCTGCTCAACCTTTCTTTCCAGTAGAAGATTTAGCAAACTACCACTGGTGTGTGCCATATAGACTAGAAGAATTTGGCACATTTTCAAATTGCAACCTATGTTGTTAACATCTTGCAAAACACATATCCAAATTAGTTGCTATGGCTTTGCATGTTTAAAGCTAGTGGTTCTGTTTTTTTTTTTTAACCTATGGAAATTCTAAGGCTTAGATGAAGGTAGAAGGTTTGGTGTTAAGGTTTTAAAGTATTTTACTGCTTAATTGTGTAATTGCAGGAGAATCTGTTGTTCCTTGGAACTGTGAGGTGATGGCTTCATTTGAGTTTTATCGTATCAACCTTGTTAATCATTTTTTCTTTGGATCTTTCTTAAAAATTAATTATAAGTCTCCTAAACTCTCATGACTTCATTCAAGTAACACTTTTTATCCAAAGGCATCAGGGGTCTAATGATGAATATTACCCTTTAGTGTATGAAATTCTCATGCCATCGATAGCCTTTCTGACTATGGATTTATAGAAAATAGGGAAGAGGCTATTCTGATCTTCCTATTTTATAGAAAATAGGGAGATCAGAAGACCTGCCTAAGATCACACAGAAGGTCAAAGGCAGAATCAGGACCTGGCAGAACTCCTGCTTCATTGTTATAACTACTAAACCAAACTACTAGAAATACATAGAAATCTTGGAGGCTAGAAGTGGGAGGTCACTGAAAAAAAATCATCACACATACTTTTTAATACACAATTTGGGATATGGTACAAGTTATTATACTTCCCATATAAATTTATCAAGTCTGGTATAGAATGTAGATTGAAATGACTTTGTGAAAAACTACCTTCCAAATTTTGAGATGAAGTTAGAACCCTGCTCATACTCCAACCACATGGTGTTTTCTTTTTTCACCAATGTGTCTCTTCTTTCAAGGTGGAAGACTTGAGACTAGTGTATGATGGCAGGTACTACCGCAATGTGAATGGAGTACACGCCTCTGAGCCTGTGCTGGACAGCAGGAGGAGGAACTCTGCAGTGGAGGTGACATTTACAGCCACGCTGGAACGTTCCAAAGCAGAGGCTGAATCCCTATTGTTACACCAGTCCCAGAGCACTTCCTCTTTCCCTTTTATTTATTCAGACCCTGTCTTTAACACTGACCGTAACCCTGACCCCAGAGACTTCTTTGAGGAGAAGAGTCCTCTAAGCTCTTTCCAAACACGTTCTAAGTTTGCTGACAACCACATAAACAAACCTACTGGCCTCATGAGCAAAGTGAGTCCAGCAGGGCAGCTAACTTACATGGATGTGCCCTATATCCCTTGTAATAGTGAGCAGGTTGATATTATGCCTCCCCAAGTCTTTTTTTATGTGGACAAGCCACCCCAGGTGCCCAGATGCTCTCCAGTCATGGTGGAGGAAAGAGCAAGACCAGACAGCTATATAGAGCCCTCTGAAATAAAGCTATCCAAAAGAAGTTCAATGAATATGAGAATAAAAAGCTTTCGGCAAGACCCTCAAGAAATCCAAGAAGCCATGGCCAGGACGAGCGGGAGGATCAACATCAATGTAGATGCAGAAGAGAAAGACACAAATTTAGAAGATGCTTTTTCATATAACATTCAAGAGCAAACCCCTAAGCGGTCCCAGAGCCAATCAGACATGAAAACTATCCGCTTTCCTTTTGGGTCAGAATTTAGACCTTTAGGGCCTTGTCCTGCTCTGAGCCGTAAAGCAGACCTATTTACCTGTATGTTTGTGGACCAGGAGTTCCCAGCACCTCTAATGGATCAGAGCACAGCAGAAAGGTATGCAGCTAGTGAATCCAGTGATTCAGAATCTGAAATTCTTAAACCGGACTACTATGCTCTGTATAGCAAAGGAATAAAGTCACCTATGGCCAGAATTCGCTTATCTTCCGGTAGTCTCCAGCTAGGTGAAGAAGATGAGGATGTTTCTTTCAATGCACCCCCTGCTGGAGACAAGACTTTGCTAAAACCATGTAATTACTTCTTAGCTTAAAAGTGAGAACTTGATGACTATTTTGGGGTCTGTTCCAGGATGGCATCTTAGGTTAAAAAAATAATAAGGAACTTTGTTGTAAGCCATTTTTCCTAGTCACTCTTCATTGCTGTTGGGGAACCTTCTAATTTGGGGCACCAGGCTTATGAAAGATCCAGGTGTGGCCTCATTCTGGGAGCCTCACTCTTCTTTCTGAACAGACCCTGGAACCTGCCTTCTCCTCCCTGGCACTGTAACAGGGTAGGGGGCATATTTGCCATCTCCATTATATATTTCTTCATAGAATTGTGGTAAATGAGGGGCAGGCTCTTCAATACTGAACAAAGGTGATCATATGAATTTGCATATGGAATTGGATTCTAATGACATTTTGTGATTTAGTAGACTGTGACTGTTATTTTCTATTTAAACAATACCTAGCAAAGGTTTCAGTCCTCATTATTTGTATATAACCCAGTAAAAAGTCGTTATATGTCAAGGACTTCAATTTCTATAATATATATCTAGGGTAGCATGGCCCTCCTATAGAACAAGGTGGTAACAGAGATCCTTGTGGAGGAACAGATGGTTTTATAACTAATAAAGGACTTTGTAGAATTCTAAACCCAGAAAAATAATGAGTTAGGCCAATTTTTAAAGCCAGATATATGCCTGATGAGGATATTATGATTTCTGACTTATAACTTCTCTATTCTTAACTATTTATTTTATGTAGTGAAAGATAAAAGCTAACAGACCAGGTTGTTGATCAAACTTCTCCTGCCAGAAGTTATTTATTTTGCCCTATCTTGTTGTATGCATGTAGGCAAGAAAATGAGATGTCATTTTAATAAAGAGTGATGGAAAATCCACTCAATTAAAACACAACTATGGTCTTCCTTTTGTTTTAATAAATTTTAATAGTTACTAAGGGACAAGACAGAGAACAGAGAAAGGATGGAAGCAAGTAAAAATGAATTGTCAGGGGTGAAGAAATGGAACTGAAGAGTAGCTGAAAAGAAAAAAGATAGTAATGACACCAGACTGTGTTAATCAACCAAAATTCTATTCTTGACCCATTCAGAATTTCTCTACTAGACCTCCTGGAAGGTATAGCATTCCACTTGAGAATTTTATTTTGTTTATTGATATTAATGTTAAGTCCAACATATTTACAAGATGATGTGTAATAAAACTTCAAAGAGATGAAGCTATCATATAGATGGGTTATTTTTAAATATAACTTAATGGAGAAAAGATTGACTAAATAGCTTCTTTATTCTCCTAGTCCTTACATCAGAGAAATCCCTTTTAGCTGGGCATGGTGGCATATTCCTATAATCCCAGAACCTGGGAGGCTAGACAGGAGGATAGCACATCTGAGGCCAGCCTCAGCAACTTAGCAAGACCCTCAGCAACTCAGGGAGACCCTGTTTCAAAATAAAAAATATAAAAGGACTGGGGGTGTAGGTTGGAGGTGGAATGCTCCTGGGTTCAATCACCAGTAACAAAGAAGAAAAGAAAAAAATCCCTTTTAATATATTCCATTTCCTATCTGCATATGGAATCATATCCAATAACTCATGAGTCGAGAGTAGTTATTTAGTAATAAGACTATATTGAAGGGATGGGACAGAGCTCTTACCTAGCATTCATAGGGTACTGGGTTTAATCCCTAGCACCACAAAATAAAAAATATTGAAGTCTGATCACCTATATATTAATTCTATTGATCCTTGAAGCTATGTTAAGTCTATCCTTAAGCTCCTCTCTAAGAAAAACTCAAACTCCTGTATGCTACATGCTATCTTCTTGTCAATTTCTAAAAATCTCTGCTAAATTTATGTTTCCCAAGAACTGTAGGGCTCAAATCTGCATATGATCTTCTAATAAAACAGTAATCAAGAATATCATGTAATTTGTCTGGCCAAGGATATTTTTGAAAGGGGACTTTATTAACAATTTTGACAAGATAGGAGGCAGAAGGCAGGATAGGTGTTCACTATAGTTATAATCAATGCTAAACAGAGTGTGAAAAGAATATATTCTAGTTTCCAACAACTCTAGTTACAATGTTCTGACAATAAACTGAAAGTCAAAGGAGAAATATTTTTAAACAATTAAGATACCACAAAATACTCTTTTCAAGAAAAGAAACATTGCTGGGCATGGTGGTGCATGCTTGTAATCCCAGCATTTAGGAGGCTGAGACTGGAGGATCCAAGTTCACCGCCAGCCTCAGCTGCTTAGTGAGACCCTCCACAACTTAGTGAGACCTTGTTTCAAAATAAAGAATAAAAATAGGGCTTGGACTGTAGCTCGGAGGTAGAATGACCCCAGGTTCCATCCCCAGTATCCCCCCCAAAAATAAATATTGAAGATCAGGAAATTCACATATTTATTTTTCAAACCCCAAAACACTGGAGTATGCTTCACCTGGAAACAGTTTATAGGACTAATAACTACAATGAATACGCAATAGCAATACAATTTATATATGTGATGCAGTTGTGTTAGAAAGTTTCAAATAATCAATTTATAAATTTGTCGCTTTTAATTTTTACAAAAATATCCATTTAACCCATGATACAAGTTGCAAAATGACTTCCACAGCACTACAGATTATAAACTTTATGTTTCAGTTACATAGCAGGTGAAAATTTGAAGCGAACCATTACATCAAAATACAATGCATTAAAAGCAATTGTTACAATATAGGCATAGATGAAATTTCTTGGCACATGATATCACAACTTTCTCTTAAGAGTCTATATAAAAAAAAGAGGATGTAATGGCCACTTTGACAAAAAACGGTATTATTTATCTGTAGAACATCTTTATTCTGATATTTGGCAATTACTCATATTTTTATATATAATTACTCAGATTTTTAAAAAATGAATATGTGCAAAAACCAAATGTCCATATCCAAACAAGAAAATATTAACTAGCAAAACTAATTAATAGCAACAACTCTACAACTACTGATATATAGTCAGCACTTAGGTATAATTTATATACTGGGCTTAAAAGAAAAAGACATTACCTACTTAACAGTACCATAAATATAATTGAAAATTAACTGTACAGTCTAACTTACCTTGTATGGACAGAAATCATCCTGTACTATGGTTATTTTCATATGAACTGGGAAATGCTTATTTAAATTCCCTTTTAAAAATGAACACATGATGCTTATGTACTGACAACTATGAAGAACAAAAATGTATAAATAGTTTATAGGACAATTTACTACCATGATAAAAATATGCTGGTATAAGTTATATTTATACCCATTGATCAGGTATTTAATCACATGACAATCAGTTTTATTTTCAAGCTCTCTAAATCTAAGCATATAATATGTGATTTGAGTTGAAGATTTAAAAAAAAATGAAGCCATACTAATTCTTCCATTATTACCAAAAATTCATCCTTGGCTAAATGATATCACCTTAAATTTCTAACCCATATTATGGAAGGGTTAAATGCCTCTTCTGTCTAAAAGAGAAGATAAATACTGCATACCAAGAGGTATTTCCATTGCTACATGTTGCCTGTAAATGCTTCAAACACAGGGCTCTTAAATGTGATAATCATTGAGCTGCCTGGAATTCACACCAACTTGGTATAAGAGTCAATCTTGTCCACGTTTAATTTCTAAGAATTTATTAAAAACTTCTGTTTTAAGAAGGTCTGACTTATTTACACCTTCTAATAAATAGCCTTTTTTAGAACATGCTTGTGTAAAAAATAAAAAGAAGCTTTTGAAGCTTGATGGTTTGCAGAAGTTGAATATATTGGATGACTTTGAAAGACCTGTATGCTTCATGAGTGTAAAGTCAACCAAATATCAAAACATGAAAGGTATCCATCCTAGTAACTTAAGAAATAAAGATACCTAAAAGCAAAACTATATCAACATTTACTACAATACAAGTGAAACTATAGTATTAAAAGTTATTCCTTACAAAATAATCTCTTTAAAATATAAAATGATAAACACCATTGCAAAATAGTTGAGTAGCTTCTTCTAAATCTTCAATGTTGCAAATATCCAAAAGGCACATGGAACTCATGAATTAAGCATTGTTAAGCTTGAAGTAGCTTTGGTGGGTTGCTCTGGGTCCATATGAAACAGAAGCCAATAGTAAGAACTTTCTTAGGAGGATTCATCTGCAGAACACCTATAAAATTAAGAATAACTTAACTTGAGCTGGGCATGGTGGCGCACGCTTGTAATCCCAGCATTCGGGAGGCTGAGACCGGAGGATCCGGGTTCGCGGCCAGCCTCAGCTACCTAGTGAGGCACTCCGCAACTTAGTGAGACTTGGTTTCAAAATAAAGAATAAAAAATAGGGCTGGGGGTGTAGCTCGGAGGTAGAATGCCCCTGAGTTCGATCCCCAGTACCGCAAAAAAAAAAAAAAAAAGAATAACTTAACTTTATGTACAATTATGCCTTTTTTATATTTCTTGTTTATATGAACTCTGTAATAAAGGATCTGATTCAGCAAAGGAGATAAATTCTTTCAATTGAATCTTATCATATAGATATTAAAATATAAACAAGTCCAAAAATCCTCTCTGCATCTGATTTCACAACTGTCAGTTGATCTATCTGTTTGCAAACTGGAAAACAGATAGGAGTTTATGATTAGACTGTAAGGGATTTGTGTGTGTATGTGTGGTACTGGGGATTGAATCTATGGGTATTCTACCTCCAAGCTATACCCCTAGCCTTACTTAATTTTTTTGAAACAAGATCTTGCTAAGTTGGTGAGAGTCTTGCTAAGTTGCTGAGGCTGGCCTTGAACCTGTGATCCTCCTGTCTCAGCCTACCAAGTACTGGGATCACAAGCATGTGCCACTATACTCAGCTGAATCTAAGGGATTTTAAGAGAGCTTCACATTATAAGTACAAGTGAGCTTTCTCAGATAGATCTTTCAGTATATGACTTTATAAGCCCTATAGTTTGTTCCAATTTGATCCCAGTTGGCATCATGAATACAAAATTACAAAGATGCAATAAAAAGAGATATAATGGATTTAAAGCTAAACTTTACATCACTTTATAGTTTTTTAAGGTAAGAACTGTGTGTGTGTATGTGTGTTATTACAAAAGTATTATTTAACAAAAGAATTTAAAATTAATTGTAAGGAAGGAGAAGATCCAAGATGGCGACTGAGTGAACCGTCTTTTCACAAACGCCTTGATTTGGATCTAAATTTACCATAAAAAGATCTTTTCAACAGAAGGAAAAAAGCGAAATTTGAACCACAAACAAATAAAGAAGATCAAGAAAGCAGAGCGGGGACAAGAAGAGACGCCATAGCGCAGCGATCCGCGCGGACCCCCGCCGGCCCGGCTCTGCCAGGGCAGGCAGCAGCCGGGCTCTGCGCCGAGGAGGTAGGCTGTGGAAGGGCAGGACCAGGAGCCTTGGGGGCCACCCAGACGCTGGGAACGGCGGGCCCCGGGACACAGCACCCCTGGCACCCTGCGCCGCACCTAGGCGGAGACCAGAACCGTGGGGCATTCAGCGTGGGCACCCGCGGGACTGGGGTCTGTCCCTGCGCATCGACTCAGCGCGGAACTGTGACCACCCAGAGCCTGAAGTGGGACGCAGCTTCTTGGCGGAGGCCTGGGCCTGAGGCGGGAGCAGAGGAGCTGAGTCCGGGAGGGGCAGGACGAATCAGCGGGAGCCGGCGGGCCGTGGAGCGGTGGCCCACCATCCCCCCTGCTAGCCCTTCCCAACCAGCTACCTGCCATCTGGCCAGACTATCACCAGCCTGCGCTCCTTAGCAACCCGGGAAGGCCGAGCAGGCAGGTCAGCCTCCAGGGATGGAAAAGTGAGCCTGAAGCAGATCGGCCGGGAGCCCAGCCTCTTGACTGGGGGAAGAGAGGGAGTGCTTGAAGCCTGGGCGTGAACTTGGAGCGCCTGGGTGGAGATCGGGAGATTTGGGGGACCCAGCGTGTGGCTGCCACCATCTTAGCCGCCAGCACCTCTCAACCATCCTCCTCTCAGCTATCCAAACCATCATTGTCCGACTGCGCCCCCAGCTGTCCAGGAGGTGGAACAGGCCGAACAGCAGAGAACCGAGCCTGCACGCCAGCCCCTCCCACCAACTTCCTGCTAGCTACACAGACCATCATTGTCCATTTGCGCCACCAGCCATCAGAACAGGAACAGGCCGAACTGCA
>PVLC010012610.1:0-36574 GCA_004027655.1 Graphiurus murinus
TGACAAGATCCAACACCCATTCATGCTAAAAGCACTACAGAGAATTGGAATAGAAGGAACATACCTCAAAATCATAGAGGCAATATACAATAGGCCTACAGCCAGCATCATATTAAATGGAGAAAAACTGCAAGAGTTCCCACTAAAGACAGGAACAAGACAAGGATGTCCATTATCACCTCTTCTGTTTAATATAGTATTCGAGACTCTAGCCAGAGCAATAAGGCAAGAGAAGGAAATCAAAGGGGTAAAAATAGGGACAGCAGAACTAAAACTATCCCTTTTTGCAGATGACGTGATACTATACTTAGAAGACCCAACAAACGCAACCAAAAAACTCATAGAACTGATCAACAAATTCAGTAAGGTGTCCGGATACAAAATCAATCTTAAAAAATCAGAAGCCTTCCTATATAACAACAATAAATAAACCGAAAAAGAAATCCAGACAGCAATTCCACTCACAATAGCACCCCGAAAAATAAAATACTTACGGATAAACCTAACCAAGGAGATTAAGACCTCTACAAGGAAAATTACAGAAAGCTGAAGAAGGAAAGCAATGAAGACCTTAGAAGATGGAAGGATCTACCATGCTCTTGGATAGGCAGAATAAATATCATGAAAATGGCCATCCTCCCAAAAGTGATCTACAAATTCAATGCAATACCCATGAAATTGCCAAGGACCCTCCTCACAGACATAGAAAAATCAGTCCTTAAATTCATCTGGAAAAACAAAAAGGCCAGGATAGCCAAAGTAGTTCTTAGCAATAAAAATCATGCAGGAGGCATCACAATACCTGACTTTAAACTCTACTACCAAGCCACAGTAATAAAAACAGCATGGTACTGGCACAAAAACAGACACATAGACCAATGGAGCAGAATAGAAGGCTCAGAAACAGACCCACAGACTTACAGTCAACTGATATTCGACAAAGGAGCCAAAAGTATACACTGGAAAAAAGATAGCCTCTTTAACAAATGGTGTTGGCAAAACTGGTTAACCATATGCAGGAAACTGGAAATAAACCCCAGTTTCTCACCCTGCACAAGAGTCAACTCAAGGTGGATCAAGGACCTGGAAGTCAGACCAGAGAACTTGCAGCTACTTGAGGAGGGCACAGGACCAACACTTCAACACATAGGCACAGGTAAAAACTTTCTCAACAAGACCCCAAAAGCACAAGCAGCTCAAAGGAAGATCAATATATGGGATTGCATTAAACTGAAGAGCTTCTGCAGAGCAAAGGAAACTATCACGAACCTCAACAGAGACCCTACAGAGTGGGAGAAAATTTTTGCCAGTTACACTTCAGATAGAGGTCTAATATCTAGGATATACAAAGAACTCAAGAAAATTGCAACTAAGAAGCAAATAACTCAATCAAAAAATGGGCAAAAGATCTAAATAGACACTTCACAAAAGAAGAAATACAAATGGCCAATAAGTGTATGAGGAAATGTATTCCACATCATTGGCAATCAGGGAGATGCAAATCAAAACTACCCTGAGATTTCACCTAACTCCAGTCAGAATGGCAATCATAAAAAACTCAAACAACAACACCTGCTGGCGAGGATGTGGAGAAGTGGGAACCCTAATACATTGTTGGTGGGATTGCAAACTTGTGCAACCACTCTGGAAAACAGTATGGAGGATCCTCAGACGAATGGGAGTGAATCTACCATATGACCCAGCAATTCCACTACTGGGTATATACCCAAAAGAATGGAAACCAAACTATCAGACTGATGCATGTGTATCTATGTTTATAGCGGCTAAATTCACAATAGCCAAACTGTGGAAGCATGCAAGATGTCCATCCACAGATGAATGGATTACAAAACTATGGGATATATACACAATGGAATTTTACTCAGGCATAAAGAAGAACAAAATCATGTTCTTTGCAGGGAAATGGATGCAACTGGAAAACATTATGTTAAGTGAGATTAGTCAGTCACAAAGAGTAAAGAAGCATATGTTCTCCCTAATATGCAGATGCTAGGGAGAAGATGGGGCAAAAGAGGTTCTCCAGATGAAAAGGAGAGATCCTCGATAAGCAAAGAAGTTGATTTAACTGAAGGGAATGGACGATGGGGGGTGGGGGGGAAGAGCATCCTAAGGCACATGATGTACTTACACAATTATATAACGATCACTCACTGAACTGAACTTGAGAGGGAGGGAGGGTGAGGGAGCGGGGTGGGAATTGGGGGAAAGGTCAGATGAGAAATGTGTGCACATTTGTCTTTATCAATTTGTACCTAACAAAAATGTATATATACAAAGCACGAATTATTACAATAAAAAAGATGACCATGCCAAAAACGAGTCTATAGTACACAATTTAGAAAAAAAAATACGTCAGTATGAATTGGACATCGAGGAGATCTGTGCCAATTTTAAAAGAGCTAACCTAAGAATAATAGGCATAGAAGAGGGATCAGAAGTTGAAACTTTGGAATAAACAATCTCTTCAAGGAGTAATATCAGAGAATTTTCCAAACATAGAGAGAGAAGTCGACACACAAGTACAAGAAACATACAGAACTCCCTCAAGACAGGACCAAAGAAGAGGCTCACCACACCCCATAATAATCAAGTTGACCAACATAGAGGCCAAGGAGAGAATTTTAAAGGCAGCAAAAATAAAAGGCCAAGTAACATTTAGAGGCAAGCCAATTAGAATCACTCCAGACCTCCCAAATCAAATCATGAAAGCCAGGAGAGGCTGGAGTAACATATTCCAAACCCTGAAAGAAAATAACTTGCAGCCAAGATTCTAATACCCAGCAAAACTCTCTCTTAAAATTGATGGGGATATAAAAACCTTCCATGACAAACAAAATGAAAGAATTTATGTCTTCCAAACCAGCACTAGAGAAGATACTAAAAAAGATGAACTACAAAGAAGAACTAATGAGTAAACGTCAGAACCAGAGAAACAACAATTTTCAAGAAGCAAACAACTAAACAAAGAAGAATAAAATCCACTGAAAACAGAAGTCAAAACTCAAAATGTTAGGAATCAAAAACCATCTCTCAATAATCACATTGAATATAAATGGTCTCAATTCCCCAATAAAAAGGCACAAGGTGGCAAAATGGATCAAAACCCAGAATCCATCTATATGCTGCCTGCAAGAAACACATCTAAGAAGCAAAGATGCCCACAATCTAAAGGTAATCCATGCCAATGGTACCCAAAGACAAGCAGGAGTAGCAACCATGATATCAGATA
Source organism: Graphiurus murinus (assembly GCA_004027655.1). NCBI lineage: Eukaryota > Metazoa > Chordata > Mammalia > Rodentia > Gliridae > Graphiurus > Graphiurus murinus. The sequence continues at coordinate 3,251 of PVLC010012610.1, forward strand.
AATTAGACTTCAAGCCTAAGCTTATCAGAAGAGACAAAGCAGGTCATTTTTTACTAGTAAAAGGAACAATCCAGCAAGAGGAAATAATAATTATCAACATCTATGCCCCAAATTCAGGTGCAGCCACTTTCATAAAACATACTCTCTATGATACAAAGACACACATAGATCCCAATACACTAATACTAGGAAACTTCAATACTCCTCTTACATCTCTAGACCGTTCCTCTAAACAAAAGGTCAGTAGAGATGCATCAGACCTAAATAACACCATAAACCAAATGGACCTATTAGACACATATAGACTCTTTCACCCAACTACAGCTGAATTCACATTTTTTTAGCTGCACGTAGAACCTTCTCCAAAATAGACCACATTCTGGGCCACAAAGCAAGCACTGTCAAATTCAAAAAATGCAACACAATTACCTGCATCTTCTCAGATCACAATGGAGAGAAATTAGAAATAAACTCCAAGAAGATCCAAAGTAACCCTGGAAACACATGGAGACTGAACACCACATTGCTGAATGAAGACTGGGTCATAGAAGAAGTACGGAGAGAAATTAAAAAATTCCTAGAAACCAATGAAAACAGACACAACATATCAAAACCTCTGGGACACCTTAAAGGCAGTACTGAGAGGAAAATTTATAGCACTGAGTGCCCACATAAGAAGGACAGAAAACCACCAATTAAATAACCTAATGACACAGCTCAAAGCACTGGAAAAAGAAGAACAGTCTAACCCCAAAGCCAGCAGAAGACAGGAAATTGTGAAAATCAGAGCAGAAATTAATGAAATAAAGAATAAAAAAGCAATACAGAAGATCAACAAAACCAAAAGCTGGTTTCTTGAAAAAGTAAACAAGATAGATAAACCATTGGCCAACCTAACCAAAAGAAAGAGAGAATCAACCCAAATTACCAAAATAAGAGATGAAAAGGGTGATATTACCGACAGTATGGAAATACAGAGGATAGTCAGAAAACATTTTGAACCTATACTCCAACAAAATGGAAAATCTAGAAGAAATTGACAAATGTCTAGACACATATAACCTTCCTAAATTGAGTCAAGATGATATAAAAAACTTAAATCATCCAATAACAATCAAAGAGATAGAAACAGCAATAAAGAATCTACCATCAAACAAAAGCCCAGGGCCAGATGGTTTTCCAAGTGAATTTTATAAAGCATTTATAGAAGAGCTAATTCCAATACTCCTCAAGCTATTCCGTGAAATAGAAAGAAACGGGACCCTCCCAAACACATTCTATGAAGCCAACATCTCATTAGTACCAAAGCCAAATAAAGACAGCTCAAGAAGAGAAAACTATAGGCCTATATCATTGATGAACTTAGATGCAAAACTGCTAAACAAGATACTTGCAATGCGCATTCAAAACCACATCAAGAAAATTATACACCATGACCAAGTCGGGTTCATCCCAGGGATGCAAGGCTGGTTCTACATACAAAAAACAATCCATGTATTCACCACAGAAAAAGGATCAAAGACAAAAACCACATGATTATCTCAATTGATGCTGAAAAAGCATTTGATAAGATCCAACATCCATTCATGCTAAAAACACTTCAGAGAATCGGAATAGAAGGAACATACCTCAAAATCATTGAGGCAATATACAATAGGCCCACAGCCAGCATCATATTAAATGGAGAAAAATTGCAAGAGTTCCCACTAAAGACAGGAACAAGATAAGGATGTCCATTATCACCTCTTCTGTTCAATATAGTACTTGAGACTCTAGTCAGAACAATAAGGCAAGAAGGAAATCAAAGGGGTAAAGATAGGGAAAGAAGAACTAAAATTATCCCTTTTTTCAGACGACATGATATTATACGTAGAAGACCCAAAAACCTCACCAAAAAACTCATACAACTGATCAACAAATTCAGCAAAGTGTCTGGATATAAAATCAATCTTAAAAAATCAGAAGCCTTTCTATATACCAAACATAAATCCACTGAAAAAGAAATCCAGAAAGCAATTCCACTCACAATAGCACCCCAAAAAATAAAATACTTAGGGATAAACCTAACCAAGGAGGTAAAAGACCTCTATAAGGAAAACTACAAAAAGTTGAAGAAAGAAATCAATGAAGACCTTAGAAGAGGGAAGGATCTACCATGCTCTTGGATAGGCAGAATAAATATCATCAAAATGGCCATCCTCCCAAAACTGATCTACAGATTCAATGCAATACCCATGAAATTACCAAGGGCGCTCCTCACAAACGTAGGCGCTCCTCACAGACATAGAAAAATCAGTCCTTAAATTCATCTGGGAGCCTTACTACTGAGCTACATACCAAGCCCTTTTTAATTTTTTTTTCATTTTGAAACAGGGCCTCACTCCATTACCACATGCTGGCCTGGAATCTTCAATCCTCCTGTCTCAACCTCCTAGGTAGTAGGATAGCAGGTGTGCACCACCATGCGCACATAGGTACCTTTTATCTCCTATGAGCAAGAAACATTTATCTATGGTTCATTATTTCTTTAGCTTCATTTTAATGTGTTAAATTCAGGAAAGTCAAATATAATAACTTTTATTATTAAAATAATAACATGCTTCTATGTGATTGTTTTCTTTTGCATTTGTTTCCATCTACATACCTACATATCTATTCATAGTCCTATACCTTTAGGAGACCTGACTATAATGATGGCCTCAAAGTGTGATGTTATTTATCTCTGAGCACTGGGACTTGGGATTTTTTTTTAAATATATTCTTCATAGTTTTTTGTCGTGCTAGCCTTTCTCATTTTCTAAATTATGCCTGTTAAAATGAATTAGAAGGCCAGTGTATGGCAGAGGGAGAAGAGAGAAGGAGAATTGGCTACATATTTATTTTTGACTCTAAAATGAGGCTTTAACCTTAACTCTCCCATTTAACAACTACTTTACAGAGTATTCACTTTGGCCAATTTCTAATTTATTTAAGTTATTTAATATGTGCTGCCTGTACCGTTCCAATATGTAATTCTTTATTCTGCTGCTTATAGTAAATAAGCCCTGGCTAAGAGAACACTGACAGAAGGCATAAATTATCCTGAGAGTTCAAGGGGAGAACTGAGGCTTTTATTGCCCACAGTCGTGGTTAAAGAGCTCTTCTGAGAAAACAAAAGATCCTAGTGGCAATAGCTCTGATGCTCTGTCGCAGGCTTCTGAAGGTCATGGTAACTATCCTGGCTTTTCACCATAAATTGAATGGTATCACTATACCGCATGTAGTGATATATCATCCTAGGCAGAGCCCAAGATAGATTATGTCTGTATAGAAGCAGGCAGAAGGAGCATGCTTCAAGTGATTCCAGAGCATGCTTTCAATCGATTCCAGATCATTTTTATGTATAGATTTGCAGATCTGAAAATTAACTATCATCCCACTGAAAATAAAACTTAAAAAGTAGGTGCCCTTATGAAAATATTCATTAGACTAGGAACCAAGTTACTTCCCTTGAAACACAGGGGAGTCCTAGCTAAGCATGGTGATGCACACCTGTATTCTGAATACATGGGAGGCTTACACATGAGTATCACAGGTTCAAGGCCAGACTCAGAAACTCAGTGAGACTCTCAGGCACTTAGCAAAACCCTGTTTAAAAATAAAAAGTAAAATAGGGTTGGGGGTCTAACTCAGAGGTAGAATGCCCCTGTGTTCAATTCCTACTACAAAAAAGAAAAGGAAGGAAGGAAGGGCATAACAGATGAGTCCTACCCTCAGAAATAAAACTAGAGAGCTAAAGAAATGAACTTTCCCAACAGAAAAATTGCAGCAATAGTAGAATTCATACATACCCTCCTTCCAGCTTTCTTTAATGTTGTCTTACATAACTAGCTTATAGTGAACAAAACCAGAAAACAAAACTTTAAAAATATTACTAATTGCATGCCATTTTCAAATGTCACCAGTTTTTCCACTACTGCTCTTTCTGTTGTTTTTGTTCCTTGAATTCGGTTATGATTTCTCTTAATCCTCTCTGATGTGCAACAATTCTTCAGTATTTAACTTTCATGGCCTGGGGCACTTCTAAAAAAATTCTAATGAATTATTTTGCAAAATAGTCTTCAATTTGAGTTTGTTTGTTTCCTAGACTATATTGAAGCATGAAGATTAAGAAGTCCAAGGTGTACTCTTCTCAGTGTGTCCGATCATGCATATATGTTTTATTCTTATTGATGTGAATCTTGATTACTTGTATAAGGTAGTATTTGATTTATTTCTCTAAAGTTAATATTTCCCTTTCCAAATGATAAATATCTCTGAGATATTTTAAGACTATGCTAATGTCCTGATTCTTCTCATTCACCCAGTGCTTCTTTTATCCACTGGTGGCCCTTACCTATAAATGATCATCACTGAAGGTCCTCAGAAGATGGCACCTGAGTGAAACACATCTCCTCAGGTGCTGTTAGCTCAAATCAAATCTGCCATAAAAACAGCTTCTTTTTTTATATATGTGTTTGTATTGGTGCATTATAGTCTCACATCATAATGTAAATCATGTTGAAAATGACATATATGCACATAGCACTCCCCATTATTTCCTAACCCCAACCTCCCCTTTTACCCCTTCACAGTACAGAGTACACTTAACTCGATGGTAGTATTTCCTTTTTTTATATATTAATCCTCTTGAGAAAGTTTACTACCAAAAGATGGGATATATGGTTCACGGTGAAATGGAGGCCATATCCTTATTTGCACAGCTTGTATTTAGTACGACCTAGTAAGAAATAATATAAATTAAGATGCTTTAAATATGCAGTGCACAATCCAGATTGATTTTACAATAACTACTTCCTAATATTTTCTCTCACTCGTGCTTTCTTTCTTTCCAAGTATTTCCTTCTCTTTACAGTACTCTTCCTCTCCTTTCTTTTTATTCTTTTATTTTTCTTATTTTTTTCAGCACAGATCTTTCTACATTTCTTGAGTACAACAGGGTTACATAGACATTTATGACATATCAATCATTGTCAGAACACAAATAGCACCACTTCTTCATTTTACATGTATTGCCCACATTCTTAACATAGCCTGGTAAAGCAAATTTTCTAGAGTCATAAAACCATACTCCTTTAGGGTCATATATTTACGTTCTAAGAAGTAGGGGTCTTTCATCTATGCATCCTAGGAACAATCTCCAGACTTCAAGACACCAATGTAGCCATAGCAAAAGAGTCAGTATAATTACTCATATATACAGATAGCAACTGCCAGGGGGAGAAAGGGCCCAGGTGGGCTCCCACAACTCCCCCGTTTTTATTTTATTTTTTTATTATTTTTCAGCACGGATTTCTTATACATTTCAGGGTTACATAGACATTTATGACATATCAATCATTGTCAGATCACAAATAGCACCACTTCTTCATTTTACACGTATAGCCCAAATTCTTAACATAGCCTGGTAAAGCAAACTTTCTAGAGTCATAAAACCATACTCTTTAGGGTCATATATTTGCTTTATAGGAAGTAGGAGGGTCTTCCATCTACACATCCTAGGAGCAATCTCCAGACTTCAAGATGCCAAAGTAGCCATAGCAGAAGAGTCAGTATAATTATTCATATATGCAGATAGCAACTGCCGGGGGGGGCAGCTGGGCTCCCACAAATCCCCCATTTTTATTTTAAAATACATGAAGGACTGTGCCTGTCTTAGGTCGTTTCCTACCAGGTGCTTAATCTTACCCATCATGGGGTCTTTATGAATCATTCAACCAGCCCTGTCTTAGGTTGATATTGCCCTGAGAAAATCAAACCCATCATTGACTACCCAGCCCTGTGCGAGGCAGTGCTTGCATTTTTTTTTTTTTTTTTACGTACTGGGGATTGAACTCAGGGGCATTCTACCTCCGAGCTATACCCCCAGCCCTATTTTTTATTCTTTATTTTGAAACCGAGTCTCACTAAGTTGTGGAGTGCCTCACTAGGTAGCTGAGGCTGGCCGCTAACCCGGATCCTCCAGTCTCAGCCTCCCGAATGCTGGGATTACAAGTGTGCGCCACCACGCCCGGCTTCAAGTGCTTGCATTTTTATTCCATGTAAATGTGCTTGTATACTAACACAGGTATTGATCACAGACATACAGCAAGTGGTAGAATGCAAAAGCCTAGAATGACTATTGCTGCTAATCTGATTACTCCTTCCAGCATGGAGGTAAACAAGGGTCACATAGGCTCCAAGGCTTGAAGCCGGTCTACAAATGTCTTAGCTGTTTCTGTCACTTTAATAGAGATGGGCTTCCAATTACATTGATAAAAAATCTCCTGGTGTAACTTTAAAAAATCCTTTTTTTTTCATCTTTCCCTTATTGGGTGCATTGTAATCACACAATTCTTTCATTTTTCTTAACAGAACCATGGCTTCACTTATGTGTCTCCTGACAAAGTTTTAAAAAGACAATAATTAGCAGAACGTGGTGGGCCACTCTTGGAATCCCAGTACTTGGGAGGCTGAGACACAAGCATCACAGGTTTGTGGCAAGCCTCAGCTACTTAGTGAGATCCTCCACAACTTAGTGAGACCTTGTTTCAAAGTAAAGAATAAAAATTAGGAAGTGTAGGTTGGAGGTAGAATGCCCCCAGGTTCAATCCCCAGTACAGCAAAAAAAAAAAAAAAAAAAAAAAAAAGACCATAATTTTTCTTTATTAATTGGTGCATTGTAATCATACAACTTTGTTAGATACAATCCAATAAAGGCATATATGCACACATTTCTCATTTAATCCCTTCCCCAATTCCCACCCCATTCTCTCTCCCTCCCTCCTTCTCAGGTTCAGTTTAGTGATTGACTTTGATATGTTTGTGAATGTACATCATGGGCATTAGGGTATCTTACCTACTCCAGTCCATTTCACCATCAGTTAATTCAACTTCTTTGCTTATCTAGGGTTTTTGCTTTTTCATTTGGAGTCCCTCTTGTGCCCCATATTCTCCCTAGCACCCGAATATTAGGGAGAACATAAGATTTTTTACCTTTGTGACTGACTAATCTCACTTAACAAAATGTTTTCCAGTTGCATCCATTTCCATGCAAATAATGTGATTTTGTTCTTCTTTATGGCTGAGGAAATTTCCATTGTGTACATATCCCATAGTTTCGTAATCCATTCATCTGTTGGTGGACAACTTGGCTGACTCCACAGTTTTGCAATTGTGAATTATGCAGCTATGAACAGATACACATGCCTTGATCTGATAATTTAGTTTCCATTCTTTTGGGTAGATACCCAGAAATGGTATTGCTGGATCATATGGTAGGTTCATTCCCATTTGTCTGAGGATCCTCCATACTGTTTTCCAAAGTGGTTGCACTAGTTTGCAATCCCAACGATGTATTATGGTTCCCACTTCTCCACATCCCTGCCAGCATTTGTTGTTGTCCTGCTTTTGATGATTGCCATTCTGATTGGAGTTAGGTGAAATCTCAAGGTAGTTTTGATTTGCATCTCTCTGATTGCTAATGATGTAGAACATTTCCTCATACATTTATTGGCCATTTGTATTTCTTCTTTTCTGAAGTGTCTATTTACATGCTTTGCCCATTTTTGATTGAGTCATTTGTTTTCTTAGCTGTGATTTTCTTGAGTTTTCTGTATATCCTAGATATTAGACCTCTATCAGAAGAGTAGCTGGCAAAAATTTCTCCCATTCTGTGGGTTCTCTGTTGAGGTTCTTGATAGTTTCCTTTGCTGCACAGAAGCTCTTCAGTTTAATGCAATCCCATGTATTGATCTTCTTTTGAGTTGCTTGTGCCTTTGAGGTCTTGTTGAGAAAGTTTTTACCTGTGCCTATGTGTTGAAGTGTTGGGCCTATGCCCTCTTCAGGCAGCTGCAAGGTCGCTGGCCTGACTTCCAGGTCTTTCATCCACCTTGATTTGACTCTTGTACAGGGTCAGAAAGTGGAGTTTATTTCCATTTTCCTGCATATGGTTAACCAGTTTTGCCAACACCATTTGTTAAAGAGGCTATCTTTTTTCCAGTGTATGTTTTTGGCTCCTTTGTCAAAAATCAGTTGACTGTAAGCACATGGGTCTGTTTCTGGATCTTCTATTCTGCTCCATTGGTCTGTGTGTCTGTTTCTGTGCCAATACCATGCTGTTTTTTTTTTTTTACTGTGACTTTGTAATAGAGTTTGAAGTCAGGTATTGTGATACCTCCTGCATGGTTCTTGTTGCTAAGAACTACTTTGGCTATCCTGGGCTTTTTGTTGTGCCAAATGAATTTAAGGACTGATTTTTCTATGCCTGTGAGAAGTGACCTTGGTAATTTCATGGGTATTTCATTGAATCTGTAGATCATTTTTGGGAGGATGGCCATTTTGATGATATTTATTCTGCCTATCCAGGATCATGGAAGATCTTTCCATCTTCTAAGTTCTTCATCAATTTCTTATGAGCATTCAAAACCACATCAAGAAAATTATACACCATGGCCAAGTCGAGTTCATCCCAGGGATGCAAGGCTGGTTCAACATTTGAGAAACAATCCATGTATTTCACCACATAAACAGAATCAAGACAAAAATCACATGACCATCTCAATTGATGCTGAAAAAGCATTTGACAAGATCCAACACCCATTCATGCTAAAAGCACTGCAGAGAATCAGAATAGAAGGAACATACCTCAAAATCATAGAGGCAATATACAATAGGCCCACAGCCAACATCATATTGAATGGAGAAAAACTGCAAGAGTTCCCACTAAAAACAGGAATAGGACAAGGATATCCATTATCATTTCTGTTCAACATAGTACTTGAGACTCTAGCCAGAGCAATAAGGCAAGAGAAGGAAATCAAAGGGGTAAAAATAGGGAAAGAAGAACTAAAACTATCCCTTTCTGCAGATGACATGAAACTATACTTAGAAGACCCAACAAACTCAACCAAAAAACTTACAGAACTGATCAACAAATTCAGCAAAGTGTCTGGGTACAAAATCAATCTTAAAAAATCAGAAGCTTTCCTGTATGCCAACCATAAATCCACCGAAAAAGAAATCCAGAAAACAATTCCACTCACAATAGCACCCCTAAAAGTAAAATACTTAGGGATAAACCTAACTAAAGAGGTAAAAGACCTCTATAAGGAAAACTATAAAAAGCAACAAAAAAGTGAAAAAAGCAATGTAAATTGATGTGCAACTGAACAGAACCCAGAAAGCCAATCAAGGAGAGCAAAGGAGCCGGGCTTAAGCTCGTCCTCCCAGGCATTCTGGTCACTGTCGATTGTGGGGAGATATGCCACCTGATTAGAATACGGAGTTCTGGAGTCCCTTACTCCACGTCTGGTGGCTGGGTATGCAGGAGGTTGTTAGCTATCTCGGTGTTAGTAGATCCCACTCCCGGCAGCTGGCTCAATGGCAGCCACTTCTCCACAGCATGTGCCACTGCTTGGCTGACAGGCTCCTTTGCTCTCCCTGGTCAGCCTTCTGGGTTCTCTGTTCAGCTGCACCTTAATTTTCGTTGCTTTGTTCACTTTTTTTTGCTTTCTTTTCTTTTCTTTTTTTTTTTTCTTGCATCAAGAATCTGCTTTTATGGCAGATTTGATTCGAGCTCATAGCACCTGAGAAGAGGTGTTTCACTCAGATGCCATCTTGGGCTCCTCTTCTGTTTGATAGTTTTAATTCTCTACTGCATTGATTTCTGCTCTGGCTTTAATTATTTCCTGTTTTCTACTGGCTTTGGGATTAGACTGTTCCTGTTTTTCAAGGGCATTGAGGTGTGTAGTTAGGTTATTTATTTGGTGATTTTCTGTTCTTATATGAGCATTTAGTGCTATGAATTTTCCTCTTAATACTACCTTCAGAGTGTCCCAGAGATTTTGATATGTTGTGTCTCTATTTCCATTTGTTTTTAGGAACTTCTTAATTTCAACCCTTATTTCTTCTATGACCCATTCCTCTTTCAGCGGTGTGGTATTTAATCTTCATGTGTTTATGAAGTTTCTCTGGGTCTTCTTATAGTTGATTTCTAGTTTCATTCAATTGTGGTTTGAAAAGATGTGGGGGGTTATGTCACATTTTTTAAAATTTGCTAGTGCTCTATTTGTGACCCAGAATGTGGTCTATTTTGGAGAAGGGTTTGTGATCAGCTGAAAAAATGTGAATTCATCCATAGTTGGGTGGAATATTCTGTATGTGTCTAGTAGGTTATGGTGTTCCTTAGGTTTGAGGCATCTTTACTGGCCTTTTGTCTAGAAAAGAGATCAAATGGTGTGAGAGAAGTGTTGAAGTCTCCAAATATTATTGTTGTGATCTATGTGTGATTTAAGGTCACAAAGAATTTGTTTTATGAAAATGGTTGCACCTATGTTTGGAGCAAAAATGATGACTATCATATCTTCTTGTTGAATTGTTCCTCTTACCAGTAAAAAATTATCCCCTTTGTCTCTTTTGATAAGTTTAGGCTTGAAATCTATTTTGTCTGATATCAGAGTTGATACTACTGTTTGTCTTCAATTTCCATTAGTGTGAATTACCTTGCTCTAGCCCTTCACCTTTAATTTGTGAGTATCTTGACTTGACTTTTGAGGTATATTTCTTGCATACAGCATAGAGATGGAAGATGATTTTAATACATTTTGCCACTTTATGTCTTTTAATTGGGGAAATGAGGCCATTGATTATCAGCGTGATTATTGAGAGATGATTTTTAATTCCTATCATTTTGAGTTCTAACTTCTCCTTGAGGTAATGTTTGTTCTTCTTTGCTTAGTTGTTCATTTGTTGGAAATCATTGTTTATCTGGTTCTGGTGTTTATTTTTTATTTCTTCTTTGTGATTTATCTCTTTGAGTATTTTATCTACTACTGGTTTGAAAAACATAAATTCTTTCCACTTCTGTTTGTCATGGAAAATTTTTATTTCTTCAACAAATTTGAAAGATATCTTTGCTGGGTTTAATAGTCTTGGCTGGAATTTGGTTTCTTTCAGAGTTTTGATATGCCACTCCAGGCCCTCCTGGCTTTCATGACTTGGTTTGAGAAATCTGGAGTGATTCTTATTTGGTTTGCCTCTGAATGTCACTGGTCTTTAACTCTTGTTGCCTTTAAGGTTTTCTCCTTGGCCTCTACATTAGTCAATTTGACTATTTTATGGTATGGTGAACCTTTTCTCTGATCTTGTCTAATGGGGGTTCTATATGTTTCCTGTACCTGTGTGTCGAGTTCATTTTCTATGTTTGGATAATTTTCTGATATTACTTCTCTGAAAAAATTTTTTTTTGTTTCAGCTTCTATCCCCTCTTCTATGCCCATTATTCTTAGATTTGGTCTCTTAAGTTGGCCCAGAACTCTTCAATATCCACCTCATGCTGTCAAATTGTTTTTTCTAAATTATATACTATGCATTCATTTTTGGAGTTGTCATCTTCTAAGAGTTTAGTCTACTGTTGATGGTTTGTATAGAAGCCTTCACTTAATTTATTGCATTCTTCACCTCCTTCAGAGCTTCTTTTTATTCCTATTCAGGGTATCAAATTCTTTTTTTATTTGATCCTTCATTTATTTTAGGCTTTCTCTGAACTCTTTTCATAAATCTTGTATCATTTCTACTATTAAAGTTCTGGATTATTCTGGAAATCTCTGTAATTCTCTGTTGGCAGGTTCTGTTGATGGGGGATTGTAGGAATTACTATTCTTCTTTCTCATGATTTCAGGTTTCTTAAGTTTCTGTCTTTGATGCTTTTGATAGCTCTCTTTCACTCTGTAGGTTTCCTGTGTCTAATTTTCTCTCCCTTTATAGTACGTTATTCTAGAGGTAGATATTTACTTTGAAGTATGCCTTAAAAGTGAGTAGCCTCTACTGTATGGGTATTCTCAGCTTTCTGTTGTGTATTTATCACCCTGTAATACCGACTTTGAATCTGTGTCCTGTATAACCCCACTGTTGTTCTGCCTATAGATAGTCAGTACTGGGTTGCAGTTCCTCCAGGGCTCTATCTGCCCACTGAAATAGTGATGCTGATGTGTTCCAAGTGTTTAAGTCCAGGGACCTGTCTGTTGCCTCTGTAATAGAGAGTAGACTCAGAGGTGTGAGCAGAGCAGTATGTGCTTTGTGCATTTTTAAACTTCAATGTGTAGGGTGTTGGTAGGTTCCATCTGTCAGCTATGATTAGTTTGTCTTTAGTGTCTGGCAGTCCTTTCTGGTGGTTCACCTATCTGTTCCAACCTCAGCAGTAGGGGTTTGGAGGAGTCAGCTGGTATATATAAGGACAAATTGTGTTGTATTCAATAGTGAAGGATGAGTGAGGAGGAAGGAGCTGGAGTAAGAAATGTTAGAGTAGAGAATACATTCTAGTAGAATAAGAGTTTGAGTGTAGTTAGGTAATACATAGTAAAGAATAGATATCATAAAATTAAAGGAGAATTCTAGTAGTAAATGTAGAATATTTAGGTACAGTGATAAAAAATGGATTTAGTACAAGGCACTGGCAGACAGGTTCACTTGGACCCTGACAGACAAAACAGAACACGAACAATCTCTTGCATGTACACACACAAGAGGAGAGGAAGAGGAAAATAAAAAAAGAACCTTAAGAATTGCTTAATTGGGAGAGAGTGAAGTTTCTTTGTTGTAATAGAGCTGCTTTCTCTTATGGCTTTGGAGGTTTCTTTGCCAGTTTTCTTTTTTTGTTTTGTTTTGTTTTGTTGTTGTTGATTATGCTATTATGTTGTTTTTTGTTGTTGTTGTTTTTATTTGGTGCTTGCTTAGAAGAGATGTGAAGGTTGTTCAGAAGCTCTTCTTCAAGCCTGATCCCCTGCTTGTTCTGTCTCCTACTTTGCTAACGAGGCAGATTAGGAGGGAGATGCAGGAAGGGGCTAGCCCCTGCTTGTTGCTGAGAAGAGAAGAGTTTCTACTAGGCTGGAGGCTAGCATTCACTGAGGTAGTAATCTCAGTCCCCTGCTCCACAAAAAAGAAAAAAAAAAGAGGGAAAAAACTTGCAAAAATGGTAAAAAAAAAAAAACCCTACAAATATACAAGTATAGAGCAGCAACAATAAAAAATAAACATAACAACATAACAGAACAAAAAGGTGAAGAGAAATATATATATATTATATATACATACATATATAATATAAACATATATATAATAAAAATAAATTAAAAACCCTTGCACTTGGGCTCTGCTGCTCTCTTGGGTATGTGTGGATAATTTAAGCTACTTAGGGTCCACTTATTACAGTAGGTTCTCAAGTATGTTCCGAGTGTTCTCACTTGCTCAGTAACCTATAGCAATGATGACAGTTTACAGCCCCAATGTTTTGGTCTGTAGTGAGTGAGATCCTGGCCCTGTGTCTTTTTCTTCCTGCACAGGCACCAAGTGGCACTGGGGTCCATCCCAGTGTAAGCATGGGACTCCATGCTCTCTATAGAGAAGGCTGGGTTGGTCTGTAGCTTTCAGATCTGATGTAATTGAGTTCCATCTGTGGCATACAGCCAAAGTCCACTTGTGTCCCCACCCCCTCTGTTTTTGGGGGGAGAGCTCTTTTCAGTTACCCCCATGAGAATGCTGCACTTACCTCTGTTTCCTGGCATGCAGCAGATCTGTAGTTGGAATGGATAGGGACATAGATGTGACTGTTCTTCTCCCACCTGTGGTCAAAGGGCTGTGTGATTCTGTGGATGGTGATCTTGACGTCTGTGAAGTAGGTCTCCAGTTGCTGATTATAAGATGTTTTTGGTTCTTCAAAAGATTCCTGCTGGTTCACATACCTAGTCCATGACTTTTGTTCTCACATCTCTGGTTGGTTGCTTTTTTCCCTCTTTTTCAGCCTGGGTGTCTAAAAGTGGCTTTGTAGGTATTATTGAGTTTGTCTTTAGTTCCCACTTCTCATGAGGGTAGTATGGGTGTGGAATGCTGCTCAATTTGAAACTCCCCAGAACAAGTTAGAGACAGGCTCTTATAGGGGTCCTTACTCTGTCACTATCTTCCTTCCATCCCCTCCATTCATCTGTTGATGGACACCTAGGCTAGTTCCATAATTTGGCTATTGTGAATTATACTGCTATAAACATATATATGCATGTATCACTATAGTATTCTGACTTCAATTCCTTTGGAAAAATGCCCAGGAAGAGTATCACTGTGTTGTATAGTGGTTCCACACTGATCAAAGGAGCTGTATTGATTTGTAATCTTACCAACAGTGTATAAAAGTTCCTATTTTCTAACATCCTCACCAGCACTTATGATTACTTGTATTCTTAATGACTGCCATTCTAACTAGAGTTAGATGGAATCTCAGTGTAGTTTTGATTTGCATTTCCCTGATAATGATGTTGAACATTTTTTATGTATTTATTGGTCATTCATATTTCTTCTTTTGAGAGTGTCTATTCAGTCCAATTGCCCATTTGTATTGAGTTATTTGTCTTTTTAATATAAGTTTTTTAAGCTCTTTGTATATTCCAGATATTGGTCCTATATCAGAGATATAGCTGGCAAAGATCCCTCATCTGTAGACTCTCTTCAGACTCTTGATGGTTTCTTTTGCTGCATAGAAGCTTTTTAATTTGAAGGCATACCATTTTTTCATTCTCATTTTAATTTCCTGAGCTTCCATGCTCTTATTGAGGAAGTTTTTTCTAGTACCTATATGTTAGAGTGTTTGCTCTATGCCCTTTTCTGGTAGTTTCAATGTTTCTGGTCTAATTTCTAAATCTTTGATCTACCTTGAGTTGTCACTTGTGCAGTGTGAGAGATTAGAATTTAATTCCATTCTTGTGCAAATGGATAAACAGTTTTCTCAATACCATTTGTTGAGAAGGCTCTTTTAACCAACCTATACTTTTGCCACCTTTATCAAAATTCAACTGGCTATCAATATGAATATTTGTTTCTGAATCTTCTATTCTGTTCCACTGGTCTATGTGTTTGTTTTTGTGCCAGTATTATGTTGTTCTTATTACTATAGCTCTGTAGTGTAATTTGAAATCAGATATTGTGATGCCTCCAGCATGGTTCCTAATGCTGATAATTGCTTTGGCTATGTTGAGTCTTTTGTTTTTCCATTTGAATTTTAGGAGTGATTTCTCTAGAGCCTCCATTTTGGGCTCACTAATTCAATGAGAATTTACTCAAAATAAAATAATTAAATGGAGGGGAAATCTTGAAGCAAAATGATGTTTATAAAAGGGAAATGTACAAATCTCAAAACCAGGAAAATAATGTTTCTTTTTATAAAAAATAATTGTCTCTTCTGCGGCTGCAAACTTCTAACAATGAGTAGTCTAATAAACTAAGATTCATAAATAAAATTGAGTATTATATGGCAACTAAAATTATCATACAAACTATACAGATAGCAAGGTGTTTAATATAAAGTGAGAAAAGCAAGACACTAAATGATATGATTGAAATGATGCCAAATTGAAATTAGTTGCTGTTTGTAGTTATACCAAGGTGAGTAAATGATGGGAAGAGGCTACCTTGTCAGGTAGTATATTTCCAGCTCCCCTTACATCTTGATATAACTATGTACATGAGTTCTGGCCAAAAGAATTAGGTAGGACTATATGATAAACCTCCTTGCCTCATCCATCAACATTTCCCATGTGTTTTTTTTCTTTATCTTTGAGTCATATGTCAACACCAGGAAACCTTGTGCTGAAGAAACTCTTTCAGTCTGATTCCCTGAGTGTGGAGCAGAGCCTCACCTATACCACTGTTGACTGAGCTTTAATAGGCAAGAAATAAATATGTACTATGAAGTTTGCTGTAGCACCAAGCACTGTCTTAACCTTCTGTGCTGTTGTGGTAGAATTATCAAATGAACTTACTTTTACATTTGTCATTAATGCCCATATTTTATCATCTGTTGATAATAAAAAATATAACACTTCGATCTGTAGAAAAAACTAAAACTAAACAAATGAGTTATTAGTACTCTTTCCCCATGGTCCTTCATTAGGAAGACTGTCAATAGAAACCAAACATCCATTACATAAGTGATTAGTCTAAGAACAGTTTCAGAACACCCTTGGATAAGGGCTTGAAAGTGCATTTATGTTTGTTTGGCTCTCAAGATGCTCTCCTCACAGGGCTTCCAGAGGTAGCAGGAATACAATAATCTAGGAATCCAAGAGTGTCAGATATTTGAGGCTATAAAAGATGACTAGCAATGTATAAAAGCATCATCTTAGTCAAATTGTTCAAGCAAAGATGTATTAGACCAAAGAGCTGCCTTGGGCTTGTCAGAGACAAGCTGACTCAACCCTTCATACCCAGACAAAAGGAGGCCACTTAATATCTGCAGGCACATCTACAAACAGCATCACTGGTTGGGATTGAACTCCTGCTACCAGTTTGCCTCCCTTACTTTTCTGCTGACAGTGCTGGAGGATTAGTAAATTGCTCAGGAGTCAGAACTTGGATCATCTAAATGAACAATTCAAGGAACCTACAGCCTTTATAAGCCCAGATAAAAGCTTACCTCCCTCCAGAAAGCTACTCCTTACCTCTGTCCTATGACTATAGCAAGGGAAGAAAATCTGACATCCATGAGCTCTTAGAATGTATTTAGTGTGTGTTATGCATTTTGTATTGGATTAAATGTGTACCTCATCTTCTCTCCTATCATCTCCTTCAAAACAGTGATCATGTCTCTTTTATCATCCACCCTTTCCATCTTCTCATTGCAGTCTACAAAAGATCAAACAAGTCCTCTATACTAACTTAATGAATTTGAAAGAGACTGATGAATGCTCAAATAGCCAATACATTTCAAATAGAAAATACTTTCACTTTAGTAAGCCACTGATCTGACAGTGCTGACATGCTTGTGAACCCAATAGATTATTTGTTTTATTCAGGAAAATTTTCCATATAAATGTCTCTCCCAACTAAATAGACTATATCAGCCAAATAGATCTTTCTCTGAAGCACTCTCTGCAAAAACTAATAATTTTAACCAGTAAAATTTAGGAATAGGAAAAAGTGACATAGCCAGTGTTTTGGATGCATCTGTGCATTTAAAGTTAAATGATTCAACTCCTTTAAGGGAGCCAACATTGTCCCTTTCCTCTAGCCTCCAATATTTCTCACAAGAATGTTTAGATGATGGACTTTATGGACAAGTATAACATTCTTGTCATAAGTAATTCATGCTAATTTTTAAACTTTGAAAAATATAGAAAAAAACAATGTAAAAATCATCCATTATTCCACTTCCAAGAGGTAACCACACTTAAAATATTAATATATTTTCTTCCAATCTTTTTACTATGCTTATATAGGCATGCAGATGCACACATATATACACAAATTGAGATCATACATATATATTTACAAATTAAATGCTACATAATGAGTATTTTGTAATGGTCTATAAAATTCTAAGAAACAAAATGTCAAGCTTACTTAACATTACAACATATAGACATAGTATAATTTATTTAACCATTTCCCTTATCTTTGGAGAAGAGTAGTCCTTGGTCAGGAAGTAAATTGTTATGTAAATAACAGGACCTGAATTAAATGCAGAAGATTAAGAACCCCAAGCTACTCCTTGGTCTCTGTAAGTTAATAGTATCTGGGGAGACAGGACAATCAAATGCGATTTTTTAGCCTTTTCAAGGATCCATTCATATACATACATATTTATCCCTTGTTGCTGATGTGTTGTGCTGAAAAGTGCCCCAGAACAGTGTTTCAGACAGGCTCCTCATCATAATGGTAAGAGTCACACTCACATCTCCATGCATCAGAAACCAGGATCAAAGAATACAACTCAGGAAATACAACTGGCCTCAACAAAATCTAGCTTCTGTCTAAGGAAATCAGAGCACAATATTTAAATAATGCTTCAAAATCATAATATTTAACATACATGGAATCTTCATCTGAAATTCTCAGCTACTTCATTTTAATATATTTTTATTTGTGCACTGTAATTATACATCACAGTGAGATTCAAAATGGTAACAAAAAACATGTGCATAGCACTTGGTGTATTTCCCTCCAGATCACATCCTGCTCCCCACTCCCTCCCCATACATATTAGTGAGACTAGTAGTGATACTTTCATATATTGATATAGCCTTATTTGAACTGTTTCCATCATCAGTTCTCCCTTTTCCCTTCCTGCCTTCTCCCTCAGTACCCTTTCACTATTCCACTGGTCTCTCTTCTCATCTATCTAAAATCCCTTTTGCTTCCTATTTTCTCTCTGGCTTCCACATATGAGAGAAAAACTATGACCCTTCACTTTCTGAGACTTCATCTAAAACTATCAATTACTTCATTTGATTTTTATCCTCTCAGTGATGGTCATATATATATATATATATATATATATATATATATGTTTATATATATATATATATATATATATATATATATATATGTTCATATATATATAACATGATGCTTTGACAGGGGTACTCTTTGTGAAATGATGACCAAAGTGAAGCCCATTAACACAGCTGTCACCTCTACTCTCTTAGCCAATTTCTTTTTTTAATGTGCTTTTATTGTTGCATTACAGTCTTACATAATAATGTAAATCATGTTGACAGTGACATATATGAACACAGCACTTGGTGCCTCCCCACCTCCCCATTTTCCTCCCAGAGGCATTTTACCTTAGAGCTACACCCTCAGCCTGATTTTCATTTCTTATTTGGAAACAGGGTCTTGCTAGGTTGATGAGTCTCACTACTTGCTGAGGCTGTTCTCAAACCTAATACCTTCCTGTCTTAGCCTCCCACGTACTGGGATTACAGGCATGTGCCACCACACCTGGCTTCCAAAGCATTATTTCTAATAAACTTTTCCTCCACTGGCTGCCACAGACTACATTTCTGCAGTATCTCACACTCAAACTGCCTAAGGTAAATACAACAGCTTCCCTAGAAGCTATGATTGCACCACACTTCTCCCAGGGTATATCCAGCAAAGATATATTTCAAAATTGGTAGAAAAATAAACCTAATATAGTCATCAATCTGTAGACATATGAGAACTCCATTTTCTACCTCTGAGCTTCTTTGGTTTGGGTTACTTCTAAGAGATTCACATATTTTAGCACTGCATGAGATTTTTTTATGTATTTTTGCAATCCCATCATCATAACAAACCTAAAAAGTGATTAGTATCATCCTCTCATTCTTCACTTTATATATGAAAAACTAAAGCTAAGTAGTGAGAAGTAGAGCTGGAATTTGAACTTAAATCTTTTGTCAACAAATCCTATATTCTTCCCATCATACCACACAGCTTCCTTTGAATGCAAATTGTCTTCAACTGATTCCCATGCCAATTTTCCATCTGTTTCAAATAGTATCTCCTTCATAAACTTTTGTGAGCATCCAATCTAAACTGGGTTCTCCTTATTCTGATTTTGTTAGCATGTTCTCTATTAAGTCTATTAAGCCATCCAGAGAAGAAGCGAGCACCTGCTGTATGCCAGCTTCCTTAGTATATTCTGAAGAAACAGCAGTAAATGACACAGGAAGGATGCTAGTCTCATAGATCACATATTTGTATGGTATATGTAATAAAATTATATAATAATGATATATAATTTCATGTCATGTCTTGCTTTTATTCTACAGATGAGTAAACTCACCCATATGAAGTTCAGGGTCATGCTATTATGAGCAGAACCCAGACTAAGACCTTCATCCATGCCTCAAATCAACCTTATGTCTGTGGTCTCTTTTTGTTATATTTATTTTTTTTGGTACTGAGGATTTAACCCAGGAACATTTTACATCTGAGCTACTCTCATAGCCCTTTTTATTTTACTTTATTTATTTATTTATTTTTTGCGGTACTGGGGATTGAACTCAGGGGCATTCTACCTCTGAGCTATACCCCCAGCCCTATTTATTATTCTTTATTTTGAAGCCAAGTCTCACTAAGTTGCGGAGTGCCTCACTAAGTAGCTGAGGCTGGCCGCGAACCAGGATCCTCCGGTCTCAGCCTCCCGAATGCTGGGATTACAAGCCTGCGCCACCACGCCCGGCTCATAGCTCTTTTTAAACGTTTTCTTTTGAAACAGGGTTTTGCTAAGTATTTGAGGGTCTTGTTAAGTTGCTGAGGCTGGCCTCAAACCTGTGATCCTCCTGTCTCAGTCTCTCAAGTACTGGGATTACAGACT
The DNA here is from genome assembly GCA_004027655.1 of Graphiurus murinus. Taxonomy (NCBI): domain Eukaryota; kingdom Metazoa; phylum Chordata; class Mammalia; order Rodentia; family Gliridae; genus Graphiurus; species Graphiurus murinus. Next base: position 23,397 of record PVLC010012610.1, read on the forward strand.
CGTGCCACTACATCCATCTCCATGGTTTCTTTTCCCTACTAAGCTATCAGCACCCTGAAGGCAGGAACTGTGTCTCAATCATCTCTGCACATCATTCAGAATTAGCACAGGTATTCTAACAACAGGTGGAATGTGTGATAATGGTGGCATACAGGAAAGATTGTCCACTTTTATATCCTAAATGGCCAAGTGAGCTAAATATTCAACATTTATAAAATATATTGTAATGTCAGTGTATTCTCCCACATCATTACACAACAAAGAAGCTGCTATAAAGTATGGTTGTACACTACAGAAGTGGACTTACAGAAAGGATCACTACACAAAAAATGCAAAATATTTTCTATGTGGATGGAATTTAATTCCCTATTATTTTCCCACTTAATTCAAGTCCTGGGAAATACAAATAGCATATTAATACCTAACTTATAGGGAGGCTATGTATCTATCCTCTTCAACTACAAGAAAGTCACTTAAAATTGTAAAAGAAGCAGAAAATCCCTCTAAGCAGTCAAAATCTATTTTGCAAAGTATAAGCACTCAAGATATATATTGTATTAATTCTTCTGTTTATTCATTGTAAAGATTCTGAATGTACATGATTTTTCCATGCCACAAACTCACTCTGGGACTCTTATTTCATATTTGGTGCATGATTCTAACTGGCATTGATATCTACTTTTAATGTCCCATAGACAACAAAAAGTAATCAACAAAAGGTAGAAAAGCCTGGCCTGAAGCAAGCTATTCCTTCCCATCTTCCTAGTTCATTGTAATCCCAATAGCCACAGCCAAAGGAATTTGTCATAAATGCAAAAAAAAAAGTAACAGAGGGCAGTACAAGCCTATGGATTATTGTATTTCACATTTGTAAAATATGTTATATATAAACATATTGTGCTGGAGAATTTGGGTTCCTTCTTAGCAACATCCTGTTAATGACCTGTTAATGGAAGAAATATTCATTTCTCTTTCTGTGCTTAAAAGGTAAAATCATTAACTAGGAATAAGTGAAGGCATTATGTTGCTAAGAGACTTAAATTTTCTTCCTTTAAATTGCTCAGCTTCTAAACAGAATACATATAGATTGTTTTTTTACCAATGGGGGAGTTTAAAAACAAGGGAGTTAGGAAAACTGCCAAGTCTTCACCACAAAGATTAAGATTCTCTGCAATGGGACCAATTTACTCCCTTTGGCCACACAGTCTAACTTAGAAAGGTTAGGAAATAGCATTTAGCATCTATGGAGATAGCAAACAGCAAAATTAAAAATGGCCAAAGGACTGGTCCTTGTTCATTGACACTAAGGAGAAGAGCTAATGGAGCCTAGCAATGTCTGCACCACTGTATATAGACAATAAATAATTTCCTTTTATCAATGTATCATGGTGCATGCCTGTAATTCCAGCACTTGGGGTGCCAAGGCAAGAGGATTGCAGGTTCAAGAACAGCCTCAACAATTTAGTAAGAGCCACAGCAACTTAGACCCTGTTTAAAAGTAAAAAAAAATAAAAATAAAAATAGCTGTGGGTGTAGCTTGGAGGTAGAACACCCTAGGTTCAATCCTCAGTACCCAAAAAATCCTTTTTTGCCTTCAAATCCACATGACATGATTTTACAGTGAACAGACATGTGCACTTCAACTCAAAGAGAGCTTACTCTTCATCACAATGACACAGATGACATGAAGGCATTGGATGCTCTTGTTATGTGGACATTTTAATGGGTAAATCCAACTATTTGCAGAACCAGGGGGCAGAAGAAGATGGACTCCCTGCTGCTGCTCCCCTGAGGTCCAGCAGAGGGCTTGGAGTACTGTGCATTAGAGCCTGGGAAGGAACATACCACCTTGGATTCTCCCAGAAAGGATTAATCATTATCAGACTGGGGAGTACAATATAGAATTAACCACTAGACAAAATTTACATCCAATGGGAAAGAGGGATCTGTTTTGAAAATACAAATTTTGTCAAGTTGGAAGATGGCGACACAGAGGGAGTCAGCAGGATTCAGTCACTCAGAGACTTGGAATTCAAGCACCAGAAAGACTGCTTCTTGACAAGGGGAAAAAAGCAGTGAAAAACTCAACAAAACAACAAAAGTTATAAAGCAGCAGAATCAGAGCCAGAAGAGAGAGCAGAGGACTCTAAAGAGCTCCACCCTATGTCACCTGATGAATGGAGAAGTGGCAGCATTAGCAGTGGTGCCATCTTGGCCAGGCCACATAGAGGATGGTGGCTGCCAGCACCACAACTCCAAGAGACTTCCAGAAAAAAAACTGTGGATTGTTGTGAGGTTGGCGACTACAGACCATCATGTAAAGTGGTCGGCATTTCACTCCACACTCGACAGGGACCAAGCAGACCAGAAGATCCAGCCAGACCCTGTGGCTGCAGCTGAACCCATCTCTTCTGGCAACAATCCAGAGCGTGACTCACCAAGACCATAAGTTAACAAAGCTGCCTAGCGGGAGACCACCCTGTGTGGCCACAGGGACCTGTACAGTAAGAAAATAGACCCACAGAAGTCTGACTTTGCAAATCACTCCTGTAAAGGTGAGGGTCAGGACTACTATCAGACAGAGCAGAAATGTAAACTAGCAGATGGCCCCTAGAGACATTCTGGCAAAAAGGAACTGCAGTCTCTAGGGATCACCACAAGACACCCACCCATAGTGTCTGAGGGGAATAGTCTACTGAGTTGCAGACTTGGAAAACAGTAAATTTGTGCCTAGCCATGCTTGGGCTCTGCAAACACCCGTGCCAGAAGCCAGCAAGGGCTCCCATGATTGTGGCTTCCCAGGGCAGCAGTGGTGTCCCTGGGGCTAAGGAACTGAGCCACACAAGCCACTGGCTTGAAATTGTGCAATCTCTCCTTGCTAGACCTTGGGCCTTGGACATAGAGCAGCAGTAGCACTATCTTGGCCAGGCTGTGCTAAGAGGCCAGGGGCCCAGCAGGGTTTCACTTGATCGCAACTACAAGCTGGGAACTCAACATTCTCTCTACCAGCAGAATTTGTGCCTGCCTGCATGCATGCATGCTAGTGACTGAAAATACCTCACGTGATCATAACAAGTAGATCTGGAGTGGTGGCCCAAGGGTCCATCAAAGCTCAGTGAACCAGGCCACAAGCCAGGAACATAGCAAGCTATCCCTGATGAGCTTAAGCCCACTGGCCACAGAAGCCAGAGATCAGCACTCTCAATTATCAAGGGTTCACAATCAGCAGAGCAGCAGTGGTAACTAAGGTGCACTAAGTCCCAAGCAGCAAGCTACCTGTTCTGAACAGAACATAATAGTCTCTGGCCCTGCAGCATTGGGGCTTGGAGAGCACGGAAGCCTGCAGCCAATCAGAGACTCCTGTTTGCATGCCCAAAGAACTATATCTAGTTAGAGAGGCTCTGGGGAACAAAATGAAAAGTTTGATTATAAGAGACATGTTGGTGCAGGCAAATATATAGACCCAGCATAGACCTTATTATAAAGGGATAACAAATGGATACAGAACTGACACAAAAATAGGAAGAAAATGCCAAGACAAAAGAAACAAACATCTGAGAATTCTGAAAATATGAAAATAAGAAACATCAAAAAAACAATAAACTCCCACAACTCAACAACAAGGGAGATCATTAATACTGACCTGCAAGAAATGCCAAAGGAAAATTCCAAATTTTGATCTTCAATATGATGAAAAGACTCAAAGAAAGTATACAGGAAGTAAAGGAGGAAACTGAAGCTTTAAGAACCAGAAAGAGGCTTTTAATGAAATGAAGGAGTCAATAAATTAATTAAAGGCCACAATGGAAACCAACTCTGCCAGACTAGACCACATGGAAAACAGAGTATCACTCTTGGAAGTCAGTTCATTCAAAACTGAAAACACACTCAACAATATACAGAAGACATTACAAGAACACACCTTAAACATAAAGCAAATATGGGACAATATGAAACGTTCTAACTTGCAGATAAAAGGGATTGAAGAAGGTCTAGAAACACAAACCAAGGGTGTCAGAAAAATAATTTCAGGGAATTCTCCAAACATAGAAAAAGGCTTGAACATTCACATACAGGAGATGTTCAGAACATAATTAAGACAAGGTCACAGAAGGACCTCCCCATGCCATGTAATAAGCAAGATTATTAACACAGAGGGCAAGGAAATAATCTTCAAAGTAGTAAAAACAAAAGAATAGGTGACATTAAGGGGGAAAACAATGAAAATCACTCCAGACTTCTCAACCCAAATCATGAATGCCAAGAGGGACTGGTATGAAGTACTTCAGACACTGGAAGAAAACAACTTCCAACCAAGACTGCTATATCCAGCAAAGATATCATTCAAAATTGATGGAGAAATAATAATAATTTAAGTAAGCTGGGCATTTGGGAGGCTGAGACCAGAGGATCCGGGTTCACGGCCAGCCTCAACTATCTAGTGAGGCACTCCGCAACTTAGTGAAACCCGGTTTCAAAATAAAGAATAAAAAAATAGGGCAGGGGGTGTAGCTTGGAAATAGAATGCCCCTGAGTTCAATCCCCAGTACTGCAAAAAAAATAATAAATAAATAAAATAATTTAAGATAAGCAGAAACTTTAAAAACTTATGATGACCAAGTCAGCATTAAAGAAAATACTTAAAGAAATAAAACACAAAGAAGAAAAAATAAACAAATTCCAGAACCAAAAAAGACGCAAACTCCAGCAGATGGGCAACTAAGCAAAGGAAAAATAATACTACATCAAACAGAAAATAAAACATAAAATTATAGGAAACAAAAACATATTTTAATAATAACATTGAATGTCAAAGGTGTTAACTTTTAACCCAATTAAAAGACATAGATTGTCAATGTGGATTAAAAAACATGATTCTACTATATGCTGCTTGCAAGAAACTCATCTTACAGGCAAAGATATCCATATGCTAAAGGTGAAAGGATGGAAAAAGGTATACCATGTAAATGGAGACCAAAAACAAGTAGGGGTAGCAATGCTCATTTTCAACAAAACAGATTTTAAGCTAAAACATATCAGAAGAGACAAAGTGTAGCACTTCTTATTAATAAAAGGAACAATCTGGCCAGGCATCGTGGTGCACGTTTTTAATACCAGTACTTGGAAGGCTGAGACAGGAGGATCACAGGTTCGAGGACAGCTTCAGCAAGTAGTGAGACTCTCATGAACCTAGCAAGAACCTGTTTCCAAATAAGAATAAAATTGGGCTGGGGGTGTAGCTGGAAGGTAGAAAACCTCTGAGTTCAATCCCCAGTACCACAAAAAAGAAGATATAATGATAGTAAATATTTATGCCCCAAATGTGGGTCCACCCACATTTGTAAAACAAACTCTTCAGTACATCAGGTCTCAAATAGGCCCAAATACATTATTGGAAGATTTCAACACACCACTCATTCCACTAGATTGATCTTCCAGACAAAAGATGAGTAAAGACTCTTTAGACCTAAAGAACACCATAAGCCAAATGGACCTATAGACATATACAGACTATTTTAGCCAGCAACAGCTGAATACACATTCTTCTCAGCTGCCCATGGAATATTCTCCAAAACAGACCATATCCTAGGCCACAAAGCAAGCACCAGAAATTCAAAAAGTGTAATATAATTCCCTGCATATTCTCATCACAACAGATTAAAAGTAGAAGTCAACAACAAGAAGACCAAAAGAAAATATATAAATACGTGGGGAATGAATGATACAAAAGGACCAACAAAACAAAAAAGCTGGTTCTTTGAAAAGATTAACAAGATTGATAAACCCCTAGCCATCCTAACCCAGAGAGAGAGAGAGAGAGAGAGAGAGAGAGAGAGAGAGAGAGAGAGAGAGATCAGCCGAAATTATTAAAATCAGAAATGAAAAAGGAGACATCACCACAGACCTGGGAAAATTAAGAGGATCATCACAAACTATTTTGAAAATTTATATTCCAATAAACTGGAAAACATGGAAGAAATTGACACATTTCTAGATACATTCAACCTACCTAAATTGAACAAAGAGGATATAGAAAACATAAACCAACCAATAGCAAGCAAAGAGATAGAAACAGCAATAAAATTCTTCCATCAAAGAAAAACCCATGTCCAGATGGATTTCCAGCAGAATTCTACAAAACTGTTACAGAAGAACTAACTCAATACCCTACAAGTAATTATGTGAAATAACTTGGAAGAGAAAGAATTCTTCCAAACTCCTTCTATGAGGCCAGTATCATATTAATATCAAAACAAAAAAAACTCAAAAAATTACAGACCAATATCATTTATAAATATAGATTCAAAAACTCTAAACAAAATATTGGCCATGTTCATTCAAAACCACATCAAAAAGATTGTACACTGTAATAAAAACTTTCTCAACAAGACCTCAAAGGCACAAGCAACTCAAAGTAAGATCAATATATGGGAGTGCATTAAACCAAAGAGCTTTTTTGCAGCAAAGGAAACTATCAACAACCTCAACAGAAAGCCTACAGAATGGAAAAAAATTTTGCCAGCTACTCCTTTGATAGAGGACTAATATCTAGAATATACAGAGAACTCAAGAAACTCATGGCTAATAAAACAAATTACCCAATCAAATAATGGGCAAAGGATCTAAGTAGACACTTCACAAAAGAAGGAATACAAATGGCCAATAAATGGATGAGGAAATGTTCAACATCACTAGAAATCAGAGAGATGCAAATCAAAACTACCTTGAGATTTCACCTAACCACAGTTAGAATGACAATCATCAAAAACACAAACAACAACAAATGCTGGCGAGGGTGTGGAGAAGTGGGAACTCTAATACATTGTTGGTGGGATTTCAAATTAGTGCAACCACTTTGGAAAACAGTATGGAGGATCCTCAGACAAATGGGAATGAACCTACCATATGATCCAACAATATGACTTCTGGGTATCTACTCAAAAGAATGGAAACCAAAATATCAGACCGATGCATGTGTATCTATGTTTATAGCTACACAACTCACAATTGCCAAACTATGGAACCAGCCAAGATGTTCATCAACAGATGAATGGATTATAAAACTATGGGTATGTATACAATGGAATTTTATTCAGCCATAAAGAAGGAAATCATGTCATTTGCAGGGAAATGGATGGAACTGGAAAACATTATGTTAAGTGAGATTAGTCAGTCACAAAGAGTTAAAAAATCATAGGCTCTCCCTAATATGCGGAAGCTAGGGCAAAAGTGGGACATAAGAGGGACTCCAGATGAAGGAGAAACCTCAGATGAGCGGGGACGGTGACTTAACTGAAGGTGATTGGGGTCGAAACCCTAATACACATGATGTACTTTCACAAACATATCAAAGTCAATCACTAAACTGAACTTGAGAAGAAGGGAGGGTGAGGGAGTGGGGCAGGAATTGGGGAAGGCATGTATGCCTTTACCACTTTGTACCTAACAAAGATGTATGATTAAAATGTACCAATAAAAATAAATTAATTTTTAAAAATTGTACACCATGTCCAAGTTGTCTTCATCCCAGGAAAGCAAGGCTGATTCAACATATGGAAATCAATACATGTTATTCATCACATAAATAGAACTGAGGACAAAATCACATGATCATCTCAATAGATGCTGAAAAAGCATTTGACAAAATCCAACACCCATTCATGTTAAAAACATTGCAGATATTTGGAATAGAAAGAATATATCTCAACATCATTAAGGCAATATACCATAAACCCAAAGCCAACATCTTATTGAACAGGGGAAAACTGCAAGAAGTCCCTTTAAAATCGGGAACAAGACAAGGATGCCCACTATCACCATTCCTTTTCATTATAGTTCTCAAGACTCTTGCCAGTGTAATAATACAAGAGAAAGATATCAAAAGAATTCAAATAGGAAAATAAGAATTAAAATGATCTTTATTTGCAGGTGACATGATCTTATATCTAGAAGACCTAAAAAAATTACCAAAAGACTACTAGAGCTTATTAAAAAATTCAGCAAAGTAGTGGGATACAAAATCAACCTAAAAAAATCAGTACCTTTTCTATATGCCAACCATGAATCCATAGATAAAGAAATACAGGAAATAATTCCATTCATAATAACCTCAAAACCAATAAAATACCTAGTAATAAACCTAACCAAAGAGGTACCTCTACAAGGAAAATTATAAAACATTAAAGAAAGAAATACAAGAAGATCTTGGAAGATGTAAAGATCCCCCTTGCTCTTGGATAGGCAGAATAAATATCATCAAAATGGCCATCCTTCCAAAAGTGATCTACAGAACCAATGCAATCCCCATCAAAATATCAATATCAGTTTATAGACACATAAAAATCAGTCATAAATTTCACATGGTGAAACAAAAGACCCAGAATAGCCAAAGCAATTTCAACAATAACAACCATGCAGGAGGTATCACAATTCCTGATTTCAAATTATACTACAGAGTTATAGTAATTAAAACAACATGGTATTGTCACAGAAGCAGACACATAGACCAATGGAACAGAATAGAAGATACAGAAATAAATAAATCTACACACTTATTGCCAGTTGATTTTTGACAAAAGTGGCAGACGTATGTTGGAGAAAAGACAGTCTCTTCAACAAAACATGTTGGGAAAACTGGTTGTCCTTTTGTAGAAAATAAAACTATATACATACCTTTTACCCCGCACAGGAATCAACTCAATGGAAGTTAGACCAGAGATTATGAAACTACTAGAGGAGGGCATATGTTCAATACTTCACATATAATCATGGGTAGAAACTTCCTCAACAAGACCCCAAAAGCTCAGAAAATTAAAAGAAGAATTAATAAGTGGGATGGCATTAAACTAAAAAGTTTCTGCACATCAAAGGAAACCATCAAGAGTCTAAAGATAAAGCCCACAGAATTGGAGAAAATCTTTGCCAGCTATCCCTGTGATAGAGGACTAATATCTAGAATATGCAAAGAACTTAAAAGACTTTACACTAGAAAAACAAATAACCCGATCAAGAAATGGGCAACTGAACTGAATAGACACTTCACAAAAGAAGAGATACAAATTGCCAATAAATTAGCTTGTACCTAACAAAGGTGTGTGGCTACAATGCACCAAATAAGGGAAAGATAAAAAAAAAAAAAAAAAGATTTGTTTAAGTTACACCCAGAGATTTTGGATCTACATGACGCGGCGCCCACTTCTATTAACCTGACAGAAACAGCTAAGACATTTGTAGATCGGCTTCAAGCCTTGGTCACTACCTGGCCCTCATTTATCTCCTTGCTAGGAGGAGCTATCGTAGCAACAGCAATAGTCATTCTAGGTTTATGCATTCTACCGCTTGTTGTATGCCTTGTAATCAATGCCTATGTTAGTATATGAGCAGATTTACATGGAATAAAAATGCAAGCACTGCCTCGCACAGGGCCTGGTAGTCAGTGACGGGTTCGATTTTCTCAGGGCAAATCAACCTAAGACAGGGATCGTTGAATGACTCATCGAGACCCCATGATGGGTAAGATTAAGCGCCTAGTAGGAAACAACCTAAGACAAGCACAGTCCTTTGTGCATTTTAAAATAAAAACGGGGGAGTTGTGGGAGCCCAGCTGGGCCCTATCCCCCCTGGCAGTTGCTATCTGCATATATGAGCAATTATAATGACTCTTCTGCTACGGCTACATTGGCGTCTCGAAGTCTGGAAATTGCCCCTAGGATGCGTAGATGAAAGACCCTCCTACTTCTTAGAAAGTAAATATATGACCTTAAAGGAGTATGGTTTTATGACTCTAGAAAGTTTGCTTGACCAGGCTATGTTAAGAATGTGGGCTATACGTGTAAAATGAAGAAGTGGTGCTATTTGTGATCTGACAATGATTGATATCTCAAAAATGTCTATGTAACCCTGTTGTACCCAGTTGTACTCAAGAAATGTATAAAAAAAAAAAAAGCCATGCCGAAAATATAAATAAAAAAATAAATAAATAAAAAATAAAATAAAAAAGTTTATACTAACTGAATTTCACTATCATGTACAATTACAATGCACTAATAAATTTTTACGTTATTCTAAAATATAAAATAAATTTTAAAAAATAATTAAATTAAATTAAACAAAAAACAAATTGCCAATAAATACATGACAAAATGTTCAACATCATTAGCAATCAAGAAGATACAAATCAAAACTACACTGAGATTCCCCAATCAGAATGGCAATTATCAAGAAGTCAAATAATAATAAGTGCTGGTGAGTATGTGGGGAAATAGGAACTCTTACACTGTTGGTGGGTTTGTAAACTTGTTCAGTCACTATGGATATCATTCTGGAGATTCCTTAGAAAACTGGGAATGGATCCATCATATTATTCAGCTATACCACTCTTGGGTATCTTTCCAAAGAGGTGGAAACCAGAGAACTACAGTAATATATGCATACCCATGTTCATAGCAGCACAATTTACAATAGCCAAATTAGAGAACCAACCTAGTTGTCTATCAATAGATGAATGGATTACAAAATTATGAGAAATACACACAATGGAATTCTACTCAGCAATAAAGAACAAAATTATGTCATTTACAAGAAAATGGAAGGACATGGAGAACATTATGCTAAGTGATATTAGCCAGTCACAGAAAGTGAAGGGTCATATGCTTTCTCTAACATGTGCAAACTAGGGAGTAATTGGGATACTAGAGAGACTCCAGGTGATGGAGGAGAAACCTCAGTGGAGCCAGGGACATGATCTAATGGAAGGGGAGGGGGAAGACTGGGTTCATTAAAAATACTACCATCGACTGTGTATATATATGTGAATATACCAATGTCAATCTCAGTACTCTGTATTAGGAAGGGGGGAAATGGGGAGGTGAGGGTGTGGGGGGCACCAAGTGCTGTGTGCATGTATGTCATTGTCAGCATAATTTACATTATGATGTGAGATTATAATATACCAATAAAAGCACTTTTTTAAAAAATTGCCAAGTTATGTACATCTCCTGAAAGACAAGAACAGGCATAGCAAATCTAGGGGAAGTCCAAGTTCTAACATGAACTTGCTGTGTGATCAAGAGGCTTGAACAAGTCACAGCCCCTCCCTTTGCCTCAGTTACTCCATCTGTAATTTCAAGAAGTACATACTAGAAAACCTCTATGATTCTCTATTTCAGTCTTCACACTTTGTTCTGTATGAATCAATTGCCTGATGTGAGTAGCATAGTCTTCTCAATGTTTATCACATGTATTTGGCTTATTCACCATAAGAAAGATGGCCCATTTATTGGAATCATAATGGATCAACCCTCCTTCATGAACTCTGCTCAATTCCTGGCTCTATAACTTTACTAAGGAACAGGAACACTTGCTACTTTGAACTAGCTGTAGAATTCCTCTCTGGGATAGAGCTGTTTTTATTTAAGACAGAGATCATGTTTGATTATGAAGATGAATCCTCTGGGCAGAATGTAAATGGCCTTGGCTAAAACTAACCTAACAGCTAAACTGCTCTCCCTAAAAATGAAAAGATTTTGGATGGTGGAAAGGAAATGAGCTTGGGAGAGAAAGAGGAAAGGTGGAATGCAAAGTCAAGAGGCCACACAGCACTGGAAAGCTACATCACTAGCATGAGGGAAAGCATATCTGGAGAATGTCCCTTAGGTACAAAGGTCGCCAGATCAAATTTAACAGGACATCTTGTATTTTAATTTCAAGTGAACAAACAATAGTTTTTAGTGTAACTATGTCCTAAATATTGCTTGAGATACACTTTTACTAAATATATTTGTTAATCAGAAATTCAAATTTTACTGGGTTCCTATATTTTCTATTTGCCAAATTTGCAGAAATGGCAAATATTTTAAAATCTTCAATCTGGGGTTGTTCTTGGTTATAACCACACCCAGAGCTGCTACTAATCCAAAAAACATGTTTATTTTACTTAGAAAAATGTGCTCCATTTTGCCAGGACCCAGTAAGGCACAGGGTTTAGTGACTGGTTCATGGGCTTGATTTTAGCCCCCATTCTCCCCCTCAATCCTGCCGCCCTCCAACATCTGCAAACCTTTAGCAGGATCTGCTTTACACACAAGTCAAGGATAGGGAGACAGGGACAGTGAGGCTCCCCAGCCCTAGACTGCAGGATTTACAGGGTGAAATGCAGGAAAATAGACACAGGCTTATTTCAGGAGATAAGCCTTAGAGCAAAGATAAGGATTCCAGTGTTTACTGGGAACAGATTTCAGAGGCAACTGAATGAAACAGCTCTCAGCCCTCACCAAGAATACCCAGAGAGATTAGTGGGATTCTAGGCTGACCACTGCATATTGAGTGGGGACTAGAGTTAATAATAAAAGACAGGGTAAAACACAAAGATGGGACAATTTGGAATATGAATGTGGTTACATAACTAAAGAGGAAAATTGAAGAGTTCATGAAAATTTTTTGTTCATGAAGATTTACAGATCATGGAGATAGAAGAATGCTTATTCCTACTTCAAGAACCAGGTCAACAGTTACCTCTTCCGACAGCTCCAGGTGGAATTCATTCCTTCTTCCTTGTGCTCTATTATTTCTGCCACCTACCTCTGTTAAGCCATATGGAAATAAACAATCAAAATATAATGGACCCCTCTCCCCTGCTCTATTCCTCCCTTCTTCATTCATTCTGTCTTCTACCAGATTATAAGTTCTTTGAAATCAATGACTGATTTATTAGTTTATTAATTTTATAGCCCCAGTGATTGGCATATATTAGCCAATTAATACATTCATAGGAGAGAATATTTATCAGAAATTCAAATTTTACTTGATGTCCTATATTTTATTTGCTATATCTGATGACCCCACCCAATGTCGTCAGCATTCTCCTTAACTATAATTTAAAAGATTGAAAACGTAACTTAGAGGAAAGAAGATTTATTTTCTTACAGTTTTGGGTTCAGTCCATGTGAAGCTTGAGACCACAGAGTTCAGGGATTAGCGGCAGGAGGCAGAGAGAGGGAGAGTATATGGGCTGTGCTCTTCACATCATGGAGGCCAGAAACAAGAGGGAGAGAGAGCAGGGGAAGAAGGAACCATATATAATCCCCAAGGCTGAGCCCTCCTCCAGGGCCCCACCCCTTCCAGCCATACCCTACTGGCCCAGGCCACCACCCAGATAAGTCCATTAGAATGGATTTATG